>JBBPDA010153212.1:0-19396 GCA_037974385.1 Arnoldichthys spilopterus | reverse complement strand
CTCTCTCTCTCTCTCTCTCTCTCTCTCTCTCTCTCTCTCTCTCTCTCTCTCTCTCTCTCTCTCTTTCTCTCCCTCTTGTTTTCTCTCTTTCTCTCTCTCTCTCTCTCTCTCTCTCTCTCTGTCAGAGCGCTATAGAGTCATTATTCGGAGCATCGCTGACTGGTGTGGCGTTCTCCCTTTTTGCGGGGCAGCCTCTGACCATCCTAGGCAGCACAGGGCCAGTGCTCGTCTTTGAGAAGATCCTTTTTAAATTCTGCGAGTGAGTGGCATTTACTTACATACACGCTGTGTTTTCCTTTACAGTGGTCCCCTCTAGTGGTGCCTTCCTGTCCTAGCACGTTTACCTTGTATTGTAACTATGTCCACACTTGGCACAGTAGTATGTAGATACTAATACTTTTAGGCTACCATGTTTAGGCTAGCAAAAAATTAAGCTACCAAAAGACTGAAAAATTATGTTAATTTTAGAGGAAGTAAAAAGGCATTTTCAGGGAACAGGCAATGGGTAACAGCTTTTCCAGGTAATTTAAAACCTGTTAAGCTGCACAGGAGTAGCATATGACACTACTGGTGTTTGGTGTCTCACCAATCTGGTCAAACCCATTATATGTATTATTATAGTATGTTATATATTATATATATATATATATATATATTGACCAATAATCCTGTTTGTATTAGGGATTATGGGATGACGTACCTGTCCCTGCGCTGCAGTATTGGCCTGTGGACAGCATTTCTCTGCATTATGCTGGTCGCCACAGACGCCAGCTCACTGGTGTGTTACATCACCCGCTTCACTGAGGAAGCTTTCGCTGCTCTAATTTGCATTATCTTCATCTACGAGGCACTGGAGAAACTTCTGCACCTAGGAGAGCATTACCCCGTGAACACACATAACAGCCTGGATAATCTCACACTGTACAGGTAAGTGCAAAGACACAGGCTGGTATTGCTATCTTTGTGAGTACATTCCATTGATATCTTTAATACTATATTTCAGTAATTCTACACCGACACCTAAACCCAACCCTGACTCTACCTCAGTAAACAGAAGACACTCTTTCTGCACTTGTAGTCCTAAAAAAGTTGAGTTTGTGGAGAAAACAGCATGGTTCTTTATGAGGACCGGCAAAATGTCCTTACTTCTACAGATTTTCCTGTATTCCTATCATTATGAGGACATTTGGTTTTCACAAGGAGTTAAATACATGTGCACACACACACACACACACATACACACACACACACACATACACACACACACAGTACCTACCTAGATATTAATAAGAACTTAATTTTTAATCCTCAGTGACCGAAAATTTATGTTTTTGCCCTTTTTCAAAGTGAAACACACACATAACCACACACTTAACTCCCTACTCAATACACACAGCAACCTGACATTACATTTTGTCCTTATTTGTCCATCCTGGATTCATGTAGCTGTCAGTGTTCGCCTCCAAATGATGTGTCTAATGAGACACTGCAGCTGTGGAACAACACAGGACACACTGCAGATTCGGTACCATGGAGTCAGCTCAATGTGTCGGTCAGTACACACACACACACACACACACACACCCATATCTTTTGAATAAGGCTCTAACCAGCATTATAATGCCTAAGATGTAATGAAGTAGTGCTGTTCGTGTGCTTTTCTGTGACTGTGTAGATGTGTAAGCTGCTGCATGGTGAGTTTGTCGGCTCTGCGTGTGGAGATCACGGGCCCTTCATCCCAGATGTGCTCTTCTGGTCAATCATCCTTTTCTTCACCACATTCTTCCTCTCTTCCTTCCTCAAGCAGTTTAAGACGGAGAGATACTTCCCCACTAAGGTGACTACAGCTCATTTGCTGAAAGAAAACCGCTGATGTACAGATGTACTGCATGTCTGTAGAAGGGCTGCACAATATATGGTCTGTTAATCGTTAGGGGGCTACAATATGCAAATAAGCCTCTAACCAATCACAGTGTTTCTGACAGGGTGACCAATCACCACTCCAAGTGGATGTTTTGATGAACTGAGATATTCATGTAATCCAAGTCAGTTCTTTTTTGCCCGGTCTGATACCATTAAAGACTCTGATTGGCCGAAGTATTTTAAGGGCCCGTATTCTATATTTTCATTTTTTTTCATGACATTTGTGCAGGTTTGTTTAGGAAAAATCGAATTCATAATTCACTATAATTCACTTTTACATGACCTTTTTTCCAGCCTCTGGTTCTACCCTGTTACTGTACCTTTAAGACTAATATAATTCATGTAAATAGTCTCTTTTCTGATTGGCTGCCCCTTATTACAGCTCATTCAAAAGGAAACACTCCTTAGAACTTCAGCATGAGCAGGCAGGGCTAAACTGGTGTAGGCTGAGGTGTAACCAACTGCGCAGAGAGACGTTGAAGCAACGTCTTTTCCAGGTCATTTTTGCCTGTCCAATTTTGTTCCTCTGAAGGTGCAGACTGTGACGCCTGATGACGTCTTTAATTCTAGTCCAAATGAGGTCGCTGTGAACGTCTTTTCTACTTTAAATTTAAACTCATTTTAGACATTGTTTATTACAGGTCTACTGTTTCTAGGCTCTGTGCTTTACTGCCATTTCAGAAGGTGGCATACTGTTCCACTACATCTTCCTACAACTTCCTTTGATTGTCTCAGCAGATAACTGAAGATGCATACAAAGGTGTAAAGCATCAGCAGCAGTCAAACGAAGCTACAGGAAAATGAACTGGTACAGTTAACAGGCAAACAGGCCCTCCACCTTCTGGAACTACAGTTATACAGTTATACACAAAATGCTTCACAAATAACAAAACAAAAAATTATCAAATCAATACCCACTCATTTCTTTCCATTTTCATTTTTATTATTTCCATCCACACAAATATTTAATACAAAAACAACCAAAAAAAAACAGTTAAAAGGTTCAGTCCTGAGAGGCGACTGTGTGTCCTCCACATCTTTTGGATAGGGAAAAATGGGTTAGACGCCTTAAAAAAATTCTGCATCCATCCATAATGGCCTCGGCCAATCAGAGTGGCGTGTACTGGTTGGGTTATGATGACATGCTGGCTCAGCCAATCAGAGTGCTTGAATGCTGCTAGCTTAACAAATTTAAACGTCCAAATAGCGGACATAGTTTGCACGTCGTGTAAAAGTCCAGAATTGGTCTTGGACCGATGGACGCAATATAGACAAACATCACAAAAACTATTATTTCAAAGCTGATTTGCAGCTTAGTTTCCGTGTATAGACTATATGGATGGAGGTAGTGTACATACATTTAGAAACTTTAACAATGTTTATTATATTCCACAAAGAAGTGAACGTGACTATTTGTCATTGTGAACACACTCAAGCACCACAACGAAATGTAATTTCTGCATTTAACCCATCACACGTGCATACGTGGAGCAGCAGGCAGCTACCAACAGCAGTGTAGCTGGACAGTACATTACTCAGAGGTACCTCAGTGGTACCTAAATCGGGACTTGAACCTGCGACTCTCTTCACAAGGGCAAGGTCCTAACCACTAGGCCACCACTGCCCAGTGTGTAGCAGCATAACCGCAATACTGACTGTGTGTGTGTGTGTGTATGTGTGTGTGTATGTGTATTTGTGTGTGTGTGTGTGTGTGTGTGTGTAGGTGCGCTCCACCATCAGTGATTTTGCTGTGTTTTTGACCATATTGGTGATGGTGCTGGTGGATTATCTGGTGGGGATTCCATCACCCAAACTGAACGTACCAGACCGCTTTGAGGTAACACATATCTGCAGACACACATGCACACAAATACACCAGAAAAAGCTGCATTGACTCCACCCAGCCTGTCTTAAGACATTTTTTTTTTACCCATGTAAAATAGCTATGAAAAGGTACAAATCTGCCTCTTTTGCCACTGGAAGTGAATACAGTGTATCTTCAAACATCGTTTAAGGTGCATAATTGGACCTTAAGGACCATGTTGAACCTGAATGTTGCACATTTATATAGTTTGCACTTACTGCTAGAATTTACCTGGACAGAATCTTTCTGTGGTATCAGGTTATTATTTGTGTGCATCATTTACACATTTTATGGCCACACCAAGAAGAAAAAAAGCACTGAAAATGAAAAAATGCTTTTTAATTTATTTTGGGGCAATAATAACAATAATTTTTAATGTTTAATTTAAACAATCCCATTGATTTTTAAACATAGGTCTTGATCAAACAGTTGAGATTCTTAAAACCCTGAATGTATACACAAATTAGTAAAAAAAATCTAATACAATTCTTGGATTGTCTTAAAATTTCTCAGAGAAATCCATAAAACATCCTTGAGTGTATGTTAGTGCATCAGAACCAACTGCAACTAGCAGCCTTTGTTTAACATCCAGTAAGGAAGCCTGGTAAAAGCTCTACTAACTAAAGACACAGTGAAACCCAGTGGATTTTTTTTAACTGATCTAAATCAAATGGCAGTGATGGAGCAATCAGGTTGAGTTATATTCAGTGAATGTTTCAATAAGATATAGGGACTCAAAATGCACTTGACCAAGTAAATGACCAGAGCATTAAAGGGTTAATATATTGCAGTTCTTTGCATGAACCCCATGTATGTTTATGTGTATGTGTAGCCCACCTCTAAGCACCGTGGCTGGCTGATCTCTCCGCTGGGCAGTAATCCCTGGTGGACTCTACTTGGGTCTGTCATTCCTGCTCTTCTCTGTACCATCCTCATCTTCATGGACCAACAGATTACTGCAGTTATTATCAACCGCAAAGAGCACAAGCTAAAGGTACACTACAGCTGATCATGGGGTGTTGACAGCTACAGTAGCTAATTCTGAACACACCTCAGGTCTGGAACAACCAATGACTCTCCATTGCACTGTATGTAATAGTGGTACCACCTTACAATAAGACTTCACCTTTAAAGAGGTTATAAATGGTGAATAATTAGTTCATAAAATGTAAATAATAGTTTATAAACATTTATAAATTTAATTGTAGCTTTTTGGGCTGGGGTGCATCCAAGAGAGCACAATTGGCTCACTCTCTGGGTGGGAAGGGCAATGCCAGCCAGCATGGACATCTATTGGCGCTCTCACTCCTACAAGTGCGTCACACTCTCCAATGACATTGCATTAGTAGCAGTTTGAAAAGAGGTGGTATATGACTTCACATGACTTGGACCATTGCTCGCTTTCAAAACTTCAAAGATGCTTAGAGGAGAAAATCAGAAAGTAAAATCAAGGTTAGAAAAAGATGGCTGCTTATACTGTTATGTCTGGTAAGATTGCATAAACAACTCAGTCAAGATTGATGCAAATATCTGATGATTTAGATTTAGCTGTAAGTGTTTAACAATATTTAATGATAAGATTGTTGGTTAAACCTGTGTGTGTGTGTGTGTGTGTGTGTGCATGTGTTTTCCCCAAACTTTCTTTCTCCTGCAGAAAGGCTGTGGGTATCATCTGGACCTGTTGGTTGTGGCGCTGATGCTGGGTGTGTGCTCAGTCATGGGGTTGCCGTGGTTTGTCGCAGCGACTGTGTTGTCCATATCCCATGTGAACAGCCTGAAACTAGAGTCTAGCTGTTCAGCCCCTGGGGAACAGCCCAAGTTCCTGGGTATCAGAGAGCAGCGCCTCACTGGGGTCCTCATCTTCACTCTGATGGGATGCTCCGTCTTCATGACCTCAGTGCTAAAGGTCAGCGGTATTGTGTAGTGTATTGTGGCTTATGTGATTGTATAACATGCATGTTTAACAAACAGAAAAAATGGGAGTGCAGACTTGAAGATGTTGATAGAGTTCAGGTACCCAAAAGTTGCTTGAGCAAGGTACCGTCCCGTTACACTGTTCCCTGTGCGCTGCTGATAGCGACCCACTGCACCATGTGTGGATGGGATTTCCTTGTAACAGTCACTTTCACTAGCCTTAGCAATTACAATTAGCAATTACTTTCTGACCACAGAGCCACTTATGGCTGAAAATCTTTGGGGGGTGGCCATAGCAAGTACTTATGCTATTGTCACCATTGTGATAAGAATGGTCCATCAATGGTTCATCAAGTCATATCTGGTCAACATTGCTCCTAAGGTCAAAGACTGGTGAATGAGGTAGAGGGGACTGATAAACTGTACAGAGCAACAATCTATAATTGTAGTGAATTGAAGTGTGATCTCTGCATTCAGCCCCTCACACATGCACACGTGGGGCAGTGGGCAGCTATTAACAGCACCCAGGGAGCAGGGTAGCAGGACAGTACCTTGCTCAAGGGTACCTCAGTAGTGCCTTGAACCTGCGACCTTCAGTTCCCACTAGGCCATCACTGCCCATTGTACGCCTGTACTGTAGGCCTTTAAGGAAGGTGGGCCTCATAAAGTGGATAGTGAGGGGAAATACAGGATATTCTAAAAATTGGACTGGGATTATGAATATGAATATATTCTGTGTGTTTAATGCTCCACATCCCTCTTGCTTGTAGTTTATTCCCATGCCAGTGCTGTATGGAGTCTTTCTCTACATGGGTGTTTCGTCTCTTAAAGGAATACAGGTACGAGTTCTACAGTTATCTTTTTTAAACAAGGGTTAATCCACACATTTGCAGTTTTTCCCCATATTCCAACCTAATGTTTCTATCTTGCTTTTCTTTTATTCCTCTCTTTTCAGTTCTTTGACAGGATAAAACTGTTTGGCATGCCAGCAAAACATCAGCCCGATCTGATCTACCTACGTTACGTACCCTTGTGGAAAGTCCATGTCTTTACAGTGGTGCAGCTCACATGTCTTGTGCTGCTGTGGGTCATCAAAGCTTCTTCTGCCCGTGTCGTCTTTCCTATGATGGTACTTGCAAGCTTATCTGCGATCTATTTCCCTCTCTATCTTTATCTCTCTCTCTCTGTTGAGCTACTCTGCTGAGATACCAGTGATCCTGTCCCATTCTGCTTTCTGGACCAGCCTGACCCATCCTGAAACTATACTTCTGGTTGAAGTTCTTACCACTGGAACCCACTCACTGCTACTGAGGAGAGCTCATATGGGCAGCCCTATGCTCTATCTAAGTCATTTTGGCACCTGTACACTAGGAAGCACTTAAAAATTTAGTTTGTTGTTGTTATCCAGTGTCAACCAGAGGAGGATGGGTTCCCCTTCTGAGCCTTGGTTCCTCCCGAGGTTTTTTCCTACAGTTTAAGCAGTTTTACCTTGCCTCTGTCGCCTTTGGCTTGCTTAGTAGGGGCTTGGACGCGGATTCTGTAAAGCTGCTTTGCAATGTCCGATGTAAAAAGCGCTATAGAAATAACATGGACTTGACTTATTTCCCTGCATATTTATTATTAGATGTGCTTAGAGCTCATTCATATTGATCTATACATAGATCTGCAGATGTCTATTCTAATCCTCTGGCCCATTAGTCCAGCCTTGTCCATGTTGATGTTTATTATAAATTTATGATGCACATTGCAACCAAGTGAAAGAGTTGTTACATTAGTGCCCTGGTGCTCTTATACCAGTAGCTAAGGAAAAACAACTTTGAGCATGAAGTATTGTTCCTAATCCTCTTCAGTGTGGCTCACTGCCTTCTTTCTGCCTTAGGTGCTAGCACTGGTGTTTGTTCGAAAACTTCTGGATTTCTTCTTCACCAAGAGAGAGTTGAGCTGGCTGGATGACCTGATGCCTGAAAGCAAGAAGAAGAAAGAGGATGACAACAAGAAGAAGAAAGCTAAGCAGGTATCTCAGAGTATAGCATACAGGCCGTTCCATCACATGTAGTATATACTACTCTAGTATGACTGTCTTTGCATTTTTTTTCACATACCAATGGGAATTCCTATATTTGGATAGTCTTGGGATGGAGGAGATAAATGTAGGATAGTCATTTGGATAAATGTAGATCAAGGCTACACAAAGAGTAGGTCCAAGAACACCCAAGGCTTATCGGAAGGCTAATTCCCCACCACCCTCACAAACTTCAGTCTCTTATTTTATTTTTTTAATTTCATTTTTATCTTTGAAATTGTTTCTTCTATTATAAACATTTACATTGCGAAATTAAATAGAAAATAAATTAGTGTATGAAACACTGACAAACTTGACATTTTTTCTGGTTGGCCCATATCTTCTCAGCATCTGCAGTTTTTAAAACTTGTTAGAAACCTTTTTAAACAGGTTTATTAAAGTTATCACTTCTATTTAAATTCTATATGAAACCAAATTATTATTCTTTTTTTATTTAATACATTTTTTTTCACATCTATAATATTGCACACCTTCAACTTCTACTCACATTTAATTATATATGAAACACTGATCAGGAACAAAATACAGAAATACAAACCTCATTTCCCAGGTACATTCCCCATATATAGATCAAATTTACAAGGGACCATAATTCTTAGTGTTCCCTCCAGAGCCTTTTGTATTTTCTGCCAAAAGCCCTGAATTACTTGGCAATTCCAAAAAATATGGTAGTGATTCGCATTCGTTTTGTCACAATTTCTCCAACACATGAGCTACTTGATAGATGTTTCTTCTGAGAAGGGGGAACGAAAACCTTCTTAGGGTCTTCCAGCAGAACTCTCTCCAATTACTGAATAAGGTTGATTCCCACTGGAACAAACCCCATTTACATTGGGGACTTTGGAACATTGGGGACTTTGGGGCATACAAGTCATTCCCCTCAGCTTAAAGAAGAATGAAGTTACTGTTCTGAAATGGCCAAGTCAAAGTCCTGACCTTAACCCTACAGAAATGTGGAAAGAGCTTAACAAAGCACTTCACGTGAGGAAACCCAGAGTTAAAGCTGTTTAGAGCAGAGAAATGAGTTAAAATTCATCCATGTCAGTGAGGAGGACTGATCAACAGTTACTGCTCAACATTTAGTTGCAGTTATTTTTGCACAAGGAAGGTCAATTATTGGACCACTTTCCTCAGCAAATAAATGGCCTTTTTATCTACTGTTAGGACTTCTAATCATGTTTTAGATCATATTTGGGCACAAATATAGAAAATTGTAAAGGGTTTGCAACATTTGAAGCACCACTGTATGTCAGATTGATACTAGCAAATGCTTTTGGATCCCTTCTGAACAGGAGGCTGAAGAGTGTTTGGAGGAAGAGGAAGAGGCAAGACTTTCCTATGCAGGAGGTGGAGGAAATGTTCTGAAGATCCCACTGCAGTCTCACACTGGCAGGTTAGTGAGTCTCCAGGAAAACAGGCATAGTGCAGCCCATAAACAGAACTCAGAGGTGCGCCCCCAAGTGGAGAATAGTGTTACTGTCAGAATTTGAATAACTGCCTCAACATTTGTCTTTTAACTGCAGAAACTGTGGTGTAAAATGTGCTAGGAACAGTAACAAAACTAGGTAGAAATGTGACAAAAAGTATATTATATTATATTATATTATATTATATTATATTATATTATATTATATTATATATTGTCTGATAATACCTTACTTTTTAAAAACGGTAACTTTACAGGAGAAGCAAAAAAACCTTCTAAAAGCATAATGAAGCTTAATGTGAAATTATGTTTGTCCAAGTAATGCTTGATCACTTCTCTCCACTGACTAAAAACATTCCATACAATGTAAAGGTCTGGTGGTATTTTCAGTTGATGTAAAAAGTCATAAATAACAAAAATTATGATTTTTTTTTTTTTAAACATGAAAATGCTCATTTGATCTAAAGGTCAGCTGGTAAGGACAGAGTAGTTGATCAATTGTGTAATGTGTTTGTTGGTTTCTAAATAGTTGAGTGTGTGTAGATTAGAGTTTGATCTCCTGCTCATACAAGAATTTTACTGCAGTAATGTCAACTCTGTATTCTCTCTAATTTCCATGTGAAATTGTATCAATTCCATTTCCTTAGCTCTTAACATGTGTATCGCAAACACTCCACACATACCCAACACAACACATAGCACAATGATGATAAAAATATGATTAAACTTGCTTCCCGACCAGAAACACAAAGGTTTAAAACCATACTGAGCCCTGTGGTAGCAGCTGTTGAATCAGCAACACATTTTACATGCAGTAGATTCTGCACTCTGTCATAGCTTCTGCATTGCTCTACATTGCACGGGCTCATCAGGTGTGCAACACCCTGCGTTTATTCAGGTCATACAGAGCAGCCGCCCTGTCCCCCGGCGTGGACGAAGAGGATTACGAGTTCGGTGTAAGACAAAACATGAATGATGGTTTTGAGCACAGCTGCTTGGTTTAACATCCCATTTCTGCTGATAGCACAAAGCGGGCGATAGTCCTACTAAAGCAAAGTGAGGCTTGGCCTTTAATACATATGCGCTGATATTAATTTCCACCTAAACCATTCATAAGAGTTTCTATACAGAATCTTCAACTTTTAGTTGCTTTTTTCATTTTTTTCTTCTTTGTGTGTGTGTGTGTGTTGCTGCATGCAGTGCTGATCAGTCAGTTGTTAACATAACTGATGAGATGAACAGGAGTTCTGCATGGAAAGCAGTTGCAACAAACACCCTGAAGAAAAGCGAAAGGTAGTTTCCCCTAACAGCAGCTGTGCACCTAACAGTTCTGTAACATTTCTATATGAAAAAGCTCTCACTGCATTCCTGTGGGTATGTATATGTGTATATGCACTGCAGTTAAAAAAAGGTTTGAGGACTGTTTTCACTGTCAGTCTACAGTATTTAAGTCTATGTGACAGTGAACAATCTAGAAACAGTTGAACTTCATTCGCCCTTAGGAGCTGTAAGAGCTGTTGCGCTTTCTTCATATGAACTGTTAGGAGCGTTAGAGGGTTGTGTGGGTACTCGAGTTCTCGGTTAACCAGGTGCATCATTGAAAGACAAGGTGAAAACTCTCAGGAAAAACATTTGCTCAAATTTGCAGTTAAGCAAGTATTTTATACATCACTACTGTGAAACATGAGTAGGTAAACACGAGGGCATTGCCAAGAACACTTTGTTAAGAACATGACAGCAGAGGTAGCGCAGACTTACTAGCATTAACTAGATGTCAATGAGCAGTACTTAACTGAGCATTATGTTTAACATCTAATTCAAACTCAAATTCAAATTCAAAATCTTTGGAAGTTTCATTTAAAATGTAAAAAAATCTAAGAAAAAATATTTTAGGAAATTCAGGCCATGATCCTTTAGTCCAACACCTGCAATGCTACTGAAGCAAAACTAATCGCAACAGTGGGACTGAATTGAGAGAACCAAGTGTTGGACGGCTGATACATTTGATTACTCAATATCTTTAATTATTTTAACTTTATTTATCCTTTATCTGATATGTATTATTGTCATGTTTTAATAAGTGTTTTTTTTAGCACATTCTGTAATAATCAGCCATAATTTTGTTTGAAGCATGGATCACATTTGGACTCTGGTTCTGACGTGGTTCTAGTTGGGTCGAGCTTAGTCAGAAAGGTCTCAGGCTGTAATTTTGGTAGGAAAAATCCAGGCCCAATTAAAGTTCTAGCATAGTGAGAAACTTCCAAAGCCACACCCACTTGCTTTACATAATAGCGAAAAAAAAGAAGTATTTACCATTGTTGTATCATTGTTGTATTCACTCAACAGACAACTGCGAAAAAACATTATTACTCAAATTTTATCATTTTAGAACTGTACAATACAGTAGTAGAGATAATTTAGTCTAGGAAAATGTACAGGTATATATACTATGTACTCTGTTATCTATTGTTATCAGTAACATGTAGTGACCTGTAATTTTAGTGAATATAACAAACATATGTTTTCATGTTATTTAAATGTTATGTTAAATGTAAATATAATTTTAATGTCATTTATTTTATTTCAAATTAAAGTAGTTCTATGTAGTTTTTCCCAACATTGCAATTACTTTAATAAGCATTGACTTTAAAGTTACTTTTGAATAATTACCAATATCTGATTTCACTGCCCGATCATCCTGTAGGCTAGCACATTACCTACTGAGGAGAAAAGCATTGTGTGGAAGCCCACTAGTGATCAGTGTTTAGTGTTAGCTCAGTAAGTCATCTGAAGGGGCAGCTTCTATTACTCAAGCTGTATTCGACTTGAAAACCGACTTGAAAAATCGGTTTAACATGCATTTGTGCATAGAAAATAAGTTTTCAAATATATACGCATGTGCTTCATGGTAAATCTTACCTCGTGTTTTGGTCTGCTGGCACGTTATTTTGTGCAGTATGAGTAAAAACTATGGGATGTTGGTATCTGCTGAAAAATATTCGATGCAGTTTTTCAAATTGTTGATTATTGGACCCAAAACATCAAACATCCCAACTTTTTACAAATATTGAGTGATATTGTTATTCAGTCAATCTGATCACAACATGATATTTTAAACTATTCCAAACCAGTAAAGAAAATATCATTTACTACATTTTCAAAGCATTGATGATCAGTGTGAATATAAATGTGTGTATATATATATGTATGTATATATATAATTTTCTCTCCCTCTGTCTGTGGGCCAGCCAGGAGAAGGTGGCCTGTGTTAGAGTGAACATGGATGGAGCCCAGAATGGCTGCAGCAATACAAGCGTAGAGACTGCTCTTTGAAGGAGATTATTCCTCCCATTTGGTGCCACAGCACACCCCATCACAGAGAGACCTGGCAGAAAATCTCTCAACGGCTGCTAGAGCAGCCCGAGCTGGTACCTCTGCCTGGGCTGGACTCAGCAACGCCCCCCGCTGGCTTGGAGGCGAGAGTAGCGTAGAGGAATACAGTCATCAACAGCAAACCAACAGGCCATAGAAAAGATCAGCGGCACAGCCGACCTGTTTATTTATGTTGCATTTATTTTATAGTGGAAATACCAAAACGGAGTATTAATTCTGGCCATTTCACTTGCAGTTACAGCAGTTTTATTTTTTACTTTTAAATTTTTTGATGATTTTTTTTTTTTTTTTTTTTTTTACTTTTAAAATTCACACGGTGAACAGGCGGGATGTTAAATTCGCAAATCATGCAGTTGACTGGGTGCATTCCTGTAAGAGCCGTAATGTTTGCTTAAAGATGAATGTCCTTTAACAGAAGTGTGTGTGTGTGTATTTTGAATGATGTCATGTTTCATCCATAGAAGCTGTTTCTTGTGCTGTTGGACACCCTTTAAAAGATAAAGGATCTATTTCAGGTTTTAATCGTGTGCCTTGTAAAAACGGCTGTTTTCACGCACAGGTTTGGAGAATGAGGGGAACAGCAAGGAAAAGAGATTATTACGTGTCTTTCCCTGTATTTGGTATTACTCCAGAGACTGTATATGTAATGCCCTAATCTCCACACACCTCCACAGAAGTGTCAGTGGTTCTTCTCTGTGAATCCTAATACACTGATCTCTATTTCAAGCACACTGATCTCTAATTCTGGGGATTACACTGTTAAGTCTCTCACTGTATTCCCACACTTGTGGCTGTGCACTCTATGTAAGTGTTGTCACACATTGCCAACTTTAAATGTCGTTTTTTTGAGTATTGTCATTTGACAAACGTGGCTGTATTGTTTTCCCTGTGTGTGTGTGTAGTTTAGATGCTGGCACCCCCCAGAGGTCTGGTTATAGTGTGCTGTGTGTTTTATGTGCATCGTTGTAAAGTGTTAGAGATTATATACACTGTGTAATAGAGGAGCAGTTGACCCAGGAACCTTGTAGGTGCTGGTGGGATGTCCTAGAGCCTGGTTTATAGCCCTAATGTTCAAGGATCCTGGGGCATATTATAGAATCCTGATACTCTAGCAACCAGAATCCCAATGTTCTAGAATCCAGACTGATGTTTAAGAGTCTTGATTGAAGTTTTAGAACCATGACTGATCTAGACGCCAATCAGATGTGGTACTATTCTGACCGGAGTTCTAGAATCTTGGCAAAGCAAAGGGAGCGGAAAAGAGAGACGTACTGCTATATATTTGTGCAATAAACAGTAATGTTCTATTTTGTAAGATAATGGACAAAAGCAATAAAATATGTTTTCCATGTAGTGAAGGTTTGTGTTTTACTGTGGTTCTTTGGTTGTTGTCCCAGACTGGCCTGTGTTTGAGCAGTGCAGTGAGACGGTACCTTGCTCAATGGCTCCTCAGTGGTGCCTGGGCCAGGCCTTGAACCTGTGTCCATCTGTTCACAAGGGCAAGGTGCTAACCACTAGGCCACCAATGCCCATAATGATATTAAAGGACCAATTTCAACATTCTTGTATTTTCTTGCCCTACGTCCACTTACGATGTCGGTGAGGTTTTATGTACCAAAAATTCAATACATTCATTTTTACACAGCCATTTTCTGACAGTCTCTTAGAAATAAACAGGCTGTTTGTGTTACTGTCCCTTTATAACTGATATTATATGTAAATGCCCTCTGCTGTCATTGGCTGTGCTATTCCTCATTCTAAAAGCATTTTGGGCTTCAGGTTTGTTTTAATGTAGCTAAATTGCTAGGCTAAATGGGCAAATACACTAATCAGCCATAATATTAACACCACTGAATAAGTGAATAACATTGATTTTCTCGTCATTTCATTACAATGGGACGTGTCAGAGGGGTGGGATATATTAGACAGCATGTTAACAGTCAGTTCTTGAAGTTGATATGATGGAAGCAAGAAAAATGGGCGAGCATAAGAATCTGAGCCACTTTGACAAGGGCCTTATTGTGATGGCTAGACGACTAAGTCAGCATCTTCAAAACGGCAGGTCTAATGGGGTGTTGCAGGTGTGCAGTAGTTAGTACCTACCAAAAGTGATCCAAAGAAGGACAACTGGTGGAGTGGCAACAGGGTCACAGGCACCCAAGGCTCACTGATGCATATGGGGAGTGAAGGCTAGTCCATCTGGTCTGATTCCACAGAAGAGCTGTGTTTTACAAGTCAAATGCTGGCTCTGAGAGAAAGGGGTCAGAACACACAGTGCGTCACAGTCAGAGTCAGAGTTTCAGCAGCAGGAGGGACCTGCTCTATATTTGGCAGGTGGTGTTAATGTTATGGCTGATTGGTGTATATGTAAATGTGCAGGTTTTTAGGATATTACAAAACGGCAAAAACTTTCATAATATTCTTATGATATGGGCCCTTTAAGTAGTGTTGGTCAGAAGGTTCACTGACTTTAAGGCTACACAGAGACAAGGCAAGATACAATAAACCAGAGGAGCATGTAGTGTATGGGGAGAAAAAAAGAGACCTAGACCCGAAGACTCTTTCCAAGGATACTTAAAAGTAGTTGTTTATTCTTTAACATCCCACTCACTGTTTAAAAGCCTCTTGGGCCTGTGCTGCACTGCATCTGTGACCTCGGCCTACAGTAGGACCACTATAGCCATGTTTAATTAGGCTGCAGTGCTTTTGGCAAAAAACAAAACAATTTTAGGAATTAGATTGAACCCTGCTTCTGAGTGCTTATGCTCAATTAAGCCCAATACACTGCATGTTTCCAGCAACCAAATGGAAAACAAGGGTCTAGCCAGGCTCACCATACTGGTGCACATGCGATTCTGCTTAATGCAGCTGTTTACCTCTTATGCTTCTGTTGCAAGGGAAATTCCTGAACTAAAGATTTGGGCGCAAAGTGCACAGAAGCACACAAGTGCTGAAGTAGGCCATTTGGGGACAGATTTAAAAATGAAAAGGATCAAACCTGGCCTGCACTGAATGAACCATGAGGTTGGAAGTCTCGAAAAAACAGGATGGCTCAGATGAAAGCTTTCCATGAGTCCTGTGCTGCCCTTGAAGCTGTAGGAGATAAACCTGATGAATTTCCCTGATGAAGAACTTCAGTATGTCCACTGCATTAAATGATTAGTTTTACAACCCTGTTACCAGAAAAGGTGGGATGCTGCAAAAAAAAATAAAATGCACAGATTTGCAAAACATGTAAAATCATTTATTTATTTCTTTAAAATTATAACATATACGTTTCCAAAAAGTTGGGACACTTGAAAACACTTTTGGTGAAACGTCTCACAACTATTTCGGTTAACGGGCAACAGTTTGGTTACATGATTGGGCATGAAAAAGGCATTTCAGAGAGGTGGAGTCTCTCAGACGTACAGATGAGGGGAAGTAAAGATGCGCAGGGAAATTGTGTTTAATTTACAAACTTCCACAATTTAAAAAATAACATTTGTCAATGTAAAGTTGCAAAGAATTCGGGGATTTTGTCATCTACAGTACATAATACCATTAAAACAGTCAGTTAATCCAGAGAAATGGATGAACACAAACTAAGCCAACACAAACTAATCCAAATGTTTTGGAAACAGGTGTATTACATCAGGCACTACAGGTAGGCCCACCCTCCTTTGACCTAGAAGTATGAACTCTTTCACCATAATATTTGAACATGTGAGGAGATTAATATAGAATAATATAGTAAAAGTCAAAGCCAACGTAACAGTTGCCTGCTCAAAATCCTGAACTGCAGTGTAGTCAGAATGCTTGGTTCTATAGGAATGCTTTTGTCATATTAATAGCATGTACCATCTAACCCAATGACAAGCAAAGTGTCCTCAAATTTTCTTATTTGCTACAAAAATTGACGGCCTCTTAGGCCTCATGATTTCTGGGAACTGAAAAACTATTCTTTTTTAAGTGCCTATAGTGTGAGTTGTACTAAAAATCTAATACTGCAGTCAGACTAAACACCAACATACATCCATTTTCTAAACTGCTTTTATTGTTTCTGGGTTGAGGGGGAGCTGGAGCCAATCCCAGCTGACTGCGGGCCTAAGGCGGGGTACACCCAGGAGAGGAGGCTCAACCCATCTAAACACCAACATAATATATATAAAAAAAATCATCCATAACATTACCACCACCTGCCTAATACTGAGTAGGTCCCTCATGCAGTGGCAGTGGTGGTCTTGTGGCTAGGACACTGCCTTTGAGACCTGAAGGTCACAGTTTCGAGTCCCGGCCCGGTCTACACTGCTCCCGGGTGCCGTTGATAGCTGCCTGCTGCTCCGCATGTGTGATAGATTAATTGCAGAGGTCACATTTTGCGGGCAGTGGTGGCCTAGTGGTTCGGACACTGCCTTTGAGACCTGAAGGTCGCAGGTTCGAGTCCCAGCCTGGGCACTACTGAGGTACCCTTGAGTAAAGCACCATCCCACTACACTGCTCCATGGGAGCTGCTGATAGCTGCCCACTGCTCCACATGTGCACGTGTGATGGGTTAAATGCAGAGGTTCATTGCGCTTGAGTGTGTTCACATTGACAAATAGTCACTTATATATGCTGCTCAATCAGCTCTGACTGTGGTGCACTGTGTGTTCTGACCCCTTCCTATCAGAATCAGCATTCACTTTTCAAACCACACTTCTGTAGGATCAGACCAGACAGGCTAGCCTAGCATCGGAGAGCCTTGGGTGCCCCTGACCCCATGGCGGTTTCACCAATTGCCTTTCCTCGGATCGCGTTTGAGCAATGTTTTGACATTTATGGTCTAAATTGAAGGCCTAGCTCGAACACACTATTCACATCTGCCACGTCTGACAAAATTATAGATATGTAGATATCACAAAACATCTCTAGGCAAGTGACGATCTTAAACGTAGTCAATTTTTTCGATACATCGTATTTTGAGATTGTTATAAGAATCGTCTACGTATAATTTTTTGATATTTTCTTTCAAGGTTCCCACACCTTCTTAAACATCATATTTAAGGACTTGTCAGAAACTTTCCATGTCCAATTTTCTTAAATTAAAAACCCAACACATAATCTGAGACACAGAACTTGCTTACATATTTATGTATATTTTCAAAAGCCTTCATTTTTTCTCAAATTCACTTAAAAATATGAGAATTTTCATGGCCAATGGGAACTGTATTACTTGTTTTACACAAGCACACTTTGTAGTGCGATTGTCTTATTTGGGTGGCGGATCAGTTTCAATTGTTTCAAGCATTATTTCTTGAAACTAGCAAATCAATCAGTCAGTGTAATGAGACTCAAAACAATTAAAAACAAAAAGCAGACTATCAGAACATTCTTACTTAAAGTACAACATTTCAATGAAATTTATAAATGAATTTAGATTTGTTCCATGAAATCATTCTTAAATCATTTTTATGGGCAGTGGAGGCCTAGTGGTTAGTGCCTTTGGGACCTGAAGGTCGCAGGTTCGAGTCCTGGCCCTTGAGCAAGCTACCGTCCCACTACACTGCCCCCCGGTGCTGTTGGTAGCTGCAAGCTGCTCCACGTGTGCTGGGTTAAATGCAGAGGTCACATTTCGTTGTGTTGCTTGAGTGTGTTCACAATGACAAATTTTCACTTTCACTTCAGTGCTTAAATGACTTTAATTAATAGAGCTTTTCAGTGAGCTTCCTCACCGTACCAAAGGCATCCTAGTTGCAGGTGGAAACACTTTTGAAGAAATGTAATGGGTCTCTCACAGATTTTTAAAAGAATTCAAGAATTTCTTTATGCATTCAGAGTTTTATGATAAAAAGAAATCTTAGCTTTTTGATAGAGGCCTATTTACAAAAAAAAAACAAAAAACTAGGGGGTGGCTTAAATAAAAAACAATAATTATTGTTAATATTGACCCAAATGAATATAATTTCCATTGCTTTTTTTGGTGTGGCCATTAAAGGGTTAAAGTAAAAAAACAAAACAAAAACAAAGAAAGAGTAAAACTAATGCATGCCCCAAAACAAGACACCACTCTAAATACCCAAACCGGAGCCCACGTCACACACCTGTAGAACCATGTTTATACGAATGCTTTAATAGGACACAAATTGCACAGAGGAATTTTCTGTTAACACGCTGCAAATTGCAGACGTCCATAATAAAGCATGATCGTGATCATAATTTAGCGAAAATGGAGCGATGCGTTCACATTCGGTTTTTACAAAAGCTCCCTCCTCTTCTGCTGCTTCCTCACCTCCGTGTGAAAAGCTTTCATTTACTGGTGAGGACAGGTGAGAAAAATGCTGGTCATTGTGGGAGGTCCCACGATACAACTACGGTTATTTCTTCGTCAGCAGCGGCTGTAATGAAACGTGGAGGTCCGGCGTGCGAGAAGCTAGGCTAAAGGACTGAATGAAAGACTGTATATGAATTTGTGTGGCCAATGCATTCAGCAAAGTAGTGTAAAGTGTCATTTTATTTTCAACATTAAGCTTAAGCTTTTGACTCCTGAATTCGGACACTCCAGGCCCAAGGTCGCTTAAAACTCTAGGATTCTTTGACCAAAACATTAGGTCTTTTTGACCGCTCACAAAGCGAGATGATTTCAGATTACACGTCTTTTCTGTGCCTAATCATCAATCAAGGCCAGACTATTCGGCGCTTCAAGGCCTTCTGATGTACAAGCTGGCTGGAATAGTTTACACACACATAGTGAAATGGTTCTCACACACACACACACACACACACACACACACACACACACACACACACACACACACACACACACACACACACA
>JBBPDA010153195.1:0-19397 GCA_037974385.1 Arnoldichthys spilopterus | reverse complement strand
TAGTGCCCGGGCCAGGACTCGAACCTGAGACCTTCAGGTCTCAAAGGCAGTGTCCTAACCACTAGGCCTCCACTGCCCACAATATGAACATGTTTTAATGCTTTTTTTCCTTTTTTTGATAACTCAAAATGCTCTGATGGCACCGTGTATATTGGTCCTGTGTTCTAGTTCTTTCTTTCAAGAGTGCAGGTGTAGCACAGTGTAATAAGACTAACGAGACCAAGGCAGCACTGGTCGCTGATATAAACTGCCACCCGCTGTGAATTAATCTCCATAAATGAAAACGGATGGTTTGTGAAGTAATGTGGCATTTCGTAAGGTTTTCTAAGGTCCATTTCTTTGACATCACATTAGCGTGTGTGGGTGAGTGCAAGTTTGATCTGCCGCTCGAGCATGATGCATCTAGTGTTCGGCTGAAATCCGTAAACAATACGAGTTGAAGCCCAATGCACGTTGTGTAAGAAGATGCTGAAGTTGTGCAGCTTGGTGTAAAGCCACTAAAGTCACATGAGAAATTAGAAAAATATAGAATCACAGCTAAAATTCTCCATAAAACACAGGCCCTTGCGCAGTTTTATGGTTTTTCGCAGGACCATGTCTTCACTCTTCTTAAGGGGCAGAATATTTTGTCAGTGATTCTACGACTGATCTATTTTATTTATATATATATAGTATATATATGCTCTTAAAAAGGTCTTAGAAAGTCCTAAATTTTACTTGTTGAAACTGGCAGAAATTATATGTATTTAGCAGCAAGTGAACAGTCAGTTCCTGAAGTTGATGGGCTGGAAGCAGGAAAAAAGGGGCAGGCATAAAGATCTGAGCCATTTGACAAGAGCTTTATTGTGATGGGTACATACCAAAAGTGATCAGCTGGTGAATCCGGGACTGTCATGGGCACCCGAGGCTCACTAATGCATGTTGGGTGTGAAGGCTAGGCCGCCTCGTCCGATTCCACAGAAGAGCTACTGTGGTTTCACTGCTTGAAAGGGGTCAGAACACACAGTGCACCACAGTCAGAACTGTTTTTGTAGCATAACAGGGACCTGCTGGGTATTACACAGGTGATCATACTGTAACTCCTCCTTCATAGACCCAAAGCAACAGGCGCCTGCACCTTCACCTCAGAGCACAGTGTGATTACAGTGGCTGAGCTGAACAGGGCTTGTTAATCATTGTTAATGCCAGTACGAGCAAAAAGGCCTCGTTGGCACGCAGCAGTCCAAATAAAACACTGTGTACATCAACAGCAGCTTAGTCATAGCTGCCGTATCACGGTATTGTCCAGTGCTCAGCAAAAGTCAGACTGGAAACAAGATAGCAGGGCAAACGGGATCTGCCAGGAGCAGCCAAAACACGGAGCGGACACAAAGAGCGCCCCGCAGTCCGGCTCTGATGCAATCCAGGGGCCTGGCCGGTCGCAGTGTCAACAGTCCACGGTCAGGCCGGACTCGTGCAGCCATCAAAACAAACACACACACTCGCGCGGCGTGCACGGCGGCTTAAACCCTGCCCATTGACGCTCTAATTCCCCCCATAAAAGACCCCTATTGACCAAGCATGCACGGCCGTTCCTGAGCTCAGGCCACATCTGTGACCCTCATTGTGGTTCCCGTAAGGGGGGTGTGAGTGGCTGTCTCTCGCTGGAATTTTGGCTGAGGTGGCAATTTGCACCCTTGCCTCACATGCTTTGGAGAAGTGAACTGCCCCCTCGCCCCCGGATGGGGCAGTTTATAAACAGTGTGTGCAGCGGAAAAGCGCTCTCTGTTTGTCACGCCACCTTTCAGGAGGGTCCAAACTTGTTTATTGTTTATCTTGCTCAAAATTCTCATGTTCAGGGATTTTTTTACCTTTTTTGACCTCCTTATGGCTGTTCTGTATTAATGCGCCGCTGTGCTGCTTCTGGAACAATCTTTGACCGTTTTGTTGTGACAGGCGGGGTCAGGCAGTAGAACTTTAACCAGGCCTGAGAACTTTCCGTTCGACCTGACCAGAGCCGAATGGCCCAAAACTCCCCCGAGCCGTCAGACGCACTTGAGCGGATAGTGCAGGCCAGATCACTGCCTAACATTGACCAACATCATTAGATCCAGATAAATACACTAAAAAATAATGGAAGCAGGACAAATTGATGAGCGTGAGGATCTGAGGGCCAAACTGTAATGGCTAGACGCCTGGGTCAGAACATCTCCAAAAAGTGTTCCAGGTCTGCAGTAGTCAGTACCTACCGTAAGTGATCCAAGGAAGGTCAACTGGTCAGTTAAATCAGTTTCTTTTACATCATGTGGATGGTCAGAGGTGTGTGTATCACTCACCTGGAGATAAGATGGCAACAGGAGGCACTATGGAAAGAAGGCAAAGCAGCGGTGCCAGTTTGATGCCCTGGGCAATGTTCTGCTGGGTCCTACATTTGAAACTTTGACAGGTAGCACCCACCTACACATTGCTGCAGACCCCTTCATGGCTGCAGTGCTCACTAATGGAAGTGGCTTCTTTCAGCAGGATAATGCTCCCTGCCTCACAGCAGACCTTGTTCAGGAACAGGACACAGAGCTTAAGGTGTTGACTTTGGCCTCCAAATGCTCCAGATCTCAGGCCAATCCGCATATGGGTGTTGCACTGAACAAACCAGTCTGAATCATGGAAGCCCCACCTCACAACCTGCAGGAGTTTAAAGGACCCAGAAGTGACAATATTAGGCAGGTGGTTTTAATGTTATGGCTGATCAACGTGTGTGTATATCTACACCAATCAGCCATAACATTATGACCAGTGACTGGTAAAGTAAGTAACACTGACTGTCCTGTCAGGTGGTGTTAATGTTATGGCTGATCAGTGTATATTGTACTGTTATAGTAATGCACCCTAGGCCATAATGCTCCACTAGTGGTTAGTACCTTGACCTTTTAAGCAGAAGGGCACAGGTTCAAGTCCAGGCCCAGTCAACGCTGAGCTTCCCTTGAGCAAGGTACCGTCCGGCTACACTGCTCCCCAGGTGCTGTTGATAGCTGCCCACTGCCTATGTGTGCACATGTGATGGGTGTAATGCAGATGTCACATTTCATTGTGGTGTTCACAATGACAAAAAGTCACTTTCACCTTTTCACCTTGTCCTGCTTTTCACCTTCATTAACATGACTAGAATGTGAGAATTGGTCTCTGAAACTCTGATTTCCCTTCCCCCCAGGTTCAGTGAGTCTCTCGTCTGAGGTCTTGGCAAATGTGCAGTTTGGTGCTGTCGAAACGTGTGTAATCCCTAAGAGGCAGCACTTTGTACGAAGGTGGTTATTTAGTTTGAGCCAGGATTTTGTATGAAGGTAGAATTGGGTCTCCAAGGCAACAAAACGTCATGATGTTGCCAAGATACCAGCAGAGCTGGAGAGAGCCGAGTGGATATACTGCCTGAAGAAAACAACGGGACTTAGTGAAGGACATAACTAAACATTTTTTACACTGTGCACTGCCTCAGAGGCAGCATTTTGCACACAATCGGACTGGACTTTCCCTCTATATAATTCAGCCATAACATTAACACCACCTGCCTAATACTGAGTGTGTCCCTCCTGCTGCAGAAACAGCTCTGACTGTGCTGCACTGTGTGTTCTGACCCCTTTCTATCAGAGTCAGCATCACTTTCTACACCACAGTAGCTCTTCTGTGGGTTTAGACCAGACAGGCTTGCCTACATGCATCAGCGAGCCTTGGGTACTAACTACTGCACACCTGGAACACTCCACAAGACCTGCTGTTCTGGAAATGCTCTGTTGACTCCAGTGTGAAAGTGTCTTCTTTGTCACTGCGAACACACACACACACACAAAGTGCACCACAACGATATGTGACCTCTGCTTTTAATCCATCACATGTGGAGCAGCGGGCAGCTATCAACAGCCCTCATGGAGCAGTGCACTGGGACGGTACCTTGCTCAAGGGAACCTCAATGGTGCTAGACCAGGACTTGAACCTTCTGCTCACAAGGGCAAGGTCCTAACCACAAGGCTTCCACTGCCCAAGCATCTTTGAACCCACGACCCCAAAGAGACTGGAGCCTTAACCCAGCCCTATAGACCATTTGACCACGCTACCTCATGCTAGCCATCACAATGAGGCCCTTGTCAAAGTGACTCACAAGCAGCACAGATGGAAGCCTGAATCCGATCCTGGCGCTCCTGCACTCGAGCTGGCTATCTAATCCCTGCTCCTAGTCCAATTTCACTGTCAGATGAACCCCTTTACCCCAAACGGGTGACGCAGAAAGGGACACACAAGGCCCTGTCATCTTACTTATTCATGGCTTCTCTCTGACACCAAATGTAGATGATCAGCCAAGACATGCTTCAGTTTTTGTCTTTGGTGCATAAATCAGAGCAAACTTCACTGGTTATTCTTCCTTGGCTTTGACCCAATCATCTAACCATCACAGTTTGGTCCTCAGATCCTCACACTTGTCCATTTTTCCTGCTTCCAACACATCCCTTTCAAGAACTGCCTGTTCACTTGCTGCCTAATACAGCCCACCCCCCACACGAGCCACGGTAAAGAGTGGTATTAATGTTGTGGCTGATAGGTGTATACGTTAGTTAATAGGAGATACATTTAAAACAATCTTTCATCGCTTTGCAGTGACAGTAACAGGAATACAGTAAGAGCTGGTAACGTTTCTCTAAGCCAGTAAAGGGTTAACCTAGAATGTGGAAAAGGCGTCAAATCCACTCCTTTTAATCTGCTTATATAAATGTTCCCTCCACACAGGGAGGGTTTTAATCTTGCTGGCCTTCGAGAGATTTTAGGCCTGTTTTCCACACTAGTTAATTTGAGTAGCTTCTTTAGTGATTTTCCCAGCATGCTTTAGTTAATCAATGTTCCACTTCTGCATGTGCAGAACACTACTCCCACCGTGTCCTTTATACTCATGAGAATAATGGTCAGGTTGCTGGCCTGAAGGTGTGTGAGTTTAGGTGGGAGCTGCCAAATATCATGGAGGGCAGTTGTTGTGATGATGGCTAAGGTGAGGCACTCAATAGGTAAATGGGTAGTTTTTCTGCTCACCTCATGTAAGCAATACCACCAGTAACCCCTAGATGGCAACATAACAGTTGGCTGCCCAGGCCATCCCTACACCAGGTAACATTTAAGAGAAGCATGGTAGTGTGAGCCCACCAGACCCCATACAGAAACAAATGGCCTTAACAAAAGAATGTATCAGAGTGATCTGGGCAGCCAGACTAGAACTGCCGGAAAGGGGGCGGAACCCCATGCAACAAGACTGATGCTGATTGTATTATGATATTCAGAGGCAGGACAAACTGTCTAGAACAGTCAAAGCTAGTGTAACACTGTCGAATGGGGTAGAGAGGTTCTCTCCTGGCTGCCATAAGGACCAAACCAAACCCAAAGCACCAGCACAAATAAAAATTTCACAATTCACTCCAAACGCAGTCTTAAGCTGTTGCTACTGTCACGCGTAGTGTAATGTCTTCTAGACTTGCTTACGTGGTTTCTGATCACATTAGAGGAGCATTTCGCCAAAAATTGGAGATTTTATTCAGGCTGCCAGAATTTCTTTAATTTTAGTTGAGTTTTTTTCATTATAGTGGCACCTGTGGGAGGTGGGGGGTGGGATATAGTAGACAGTCAGTTCTTGATATGCTGGAAGCTGGAAAAATGGGCGAGCATAACAATCTGAGCCACTTGGACAGGGGCCTTGTTGTGATGGTTAGACAACTGAGTTGGTGCATCTCCAGAACATCAGGTCTTGTGGAGTGTTCCAGGTGTGCAATAGTTAGTAGCTGCCAAAAGGGATTGATGGAAGGACGACTGGTGAACCAGCCACAGGGTAATGGGCACCCAAGGCTCCCTGATGCACCACAGTAAGGGCTGTTTCAGTAGCATGGGGGGTAACTAATCACTATTAGGGAGGTGGTCCTAATGTTATGGCTGATCAGTGTATGTGTTCAACCACATAAAGGGAGCCTGGTTGTCTGGAGTTTTTGATTCCGTGTTGTGTGGTTGTCAAGGGTGTTTGATACGAGTTACAGTGCTCACTGTTTTCTGCAGAGCAGTTGTCAAAAAGCACTGAAAGATGAGACGTTTTGTGTCGTCCTCACTTACATCACAGATGTGAAGATCCACTGCACCCAAATCACGCTGCCTCTCGTCTTCTGCTGCTTTGACGGACATAGAGAAAAACAGTGAGAATAATAAATGCTCTGATTGTAAGATCAAGTCAAAGTCAAATTGAACATTTTGTCATTACAGCTAAAGAGGAAAAGAGGGAAGTTGAAACTGTAGAGGAGAAACATAAGTGAGGTCATGAAGGTGGGAGGAAGGCGACACGTCCTCCAGCTCTGCGTGGAAACACAATCTCGATGTTTCTCACAGCCTCACACCTGACATCCTGTAACTCCCAGGCTTATCTGGCCTACACCTACACTCCATCTCTGCTCAGGAGCAACATTCATATCGTACCTCCTCTGCAGACGCCTTCTGACATTTTCTTGCTACAATTTAAAGTTGTCAATTTGCTCTATAGAGTCATGTGAAAATATACGTACGTCCCATGGCAATGGAATTAAATCCTTTTCGATACAAGTAGCCCACACCACATGTGTTCTGTTACTGTGGCCAAACAACTCTAGCTACATTACTCCAAAAGGCATATGATTTTTGACAAACTGTCATCTTGCTATAATGATCTTTTGGGAGAGCAAAGGTTATTCCTGACATGCCTCCCACGCAAGTCAAATCCGTCTCTCTCACTGTAAATACACTTTCACACCAACAGCTACCTGCGGATCCCATGATAAAAGTCAGGGATCATCATTAAATGATGTTCTCAAGCTGAATTTGCAGGGGCGGCCAGTCCAGGATAAACTAGTAGGTGTTTGAAATCTACACCACTTGTAGATGATTTTTCTTACAGTGGAATAATTTACGTCCAGTATTCCAGTATATGTTCTCTAGAGGCCTCATAGAGTTCTTTAGATCTTGGCAAGATGGCACCACACACTTTAATAGCAAAGAGAGCACCAGACCCTAGATGCCTGGTTTAAAGAATACAGGTTCAACCTGCAGGAGAGTCTAATCAACGGCACCTAATTTGAAACACTGGCTTCTAATTTCAGGGATTGAAGGTGTGATAAATGTTTGAGGGTTTACTTACTTTTCCATGTGACTGCTCTGGTTTTTGTTTATGTAAATGAGGAAAATGATACAAAATATCACTTTCGTGTGTCATTAGTTGCAGTATAACCAGTGTCACCTTTCGTCACCTTCCATCACAAATCACCATGCCTACTGCAGTGGATGGGATTGGCCAGAATGGGTCAAACGTTGCAGACGAGTAGCCAGGTTTATCTGGAATGACTGTGGCAAGAGGAGGAACATCACTCAGTAATTTCATTACAATGGCACCTGTTAGGGTGGTGAGATATATTTGGCAGCAAGTGAACAGTCAGTTCTTGAAGTTGATGTGCTGGAAGCAGGAAAAATGGATGAATTTAAGGATCCGAGTCACTTTGACAAGGGCTTTATTGTGATGGCCAGATGACGGCGTCAGTGCATCTCCAAACAGCAGGTCTTGTGGTGTGTTCCAGGTGTGCAGTATTCAGTACCTACCAAAAGGGATCCAAGGAAGGACAACTGGTGAATTGGTCACAAGGTCATGGGCGCCCAGGAGTGAAGGCTTGCCGGTCTGGTCTGGTCCCGCAGAAAAGCTACTGTGGTGTAAAAAGTGATGGAAAGGGGTCAGAACACACAGTGAACCACAGTTAGAGCTGTTCCAGCATCAGGAGGGACACACTCAGTATTAGGCAGATGGTGTTAATGTTGTGGCTGATTGGTGTCAATCATAAAAACAATAGTCATTTTATTCCTAATTCACTCTCTGCTGATCAGATGCTGGATGGAGGTTAAGTGATAATGCAGTCATCCTCCAGCTGAGTGCAGGAAAGGCCTACAGGCCCAGGAGGGGACACAGAGGGGGGAGCTTACATAATAAAGCAACTGTATCTTCCCTGGCTGCCCGGAGAGTGAAGACCAGGGGGAATCAATATTTCATTCTGTCTCCACTGCTGGTGGGGGGTAGATGGGGTAGAACCATATCAATAAAAGATGACTTGCCAGCTTGTATGACAACAGCTTGCAAAGGCCAGTCAGCTGGGGTCAGCTGCTGCCAAACACGAGACCCTCCAGGTCAGATTGGGGTTGCGATTCGCACAGAACGTCATTAAATAGTGAAGAGGCACATGCTGAGCTCACACTGGCTTCCTTATCCATGTTGTTTTCCAGTCCACCTTAAATAGTGCTTACGTTCTGTGTAAGCCGGTGTGATCAGGACCTTTTCTTAGGCTAAACGGTGGTGGTGGTGGTAATTGGGTGGTTCTAGAAGGTCACAAAATTTGAATGAAATGAATGAATGAATGAATGGAAAAGAATGAAAACACACAAAGTGATCAATGAAGAGCGAAGAAAGCTGAATCAGTGCATTTCTCACTGCAGCAGTACTGATATAGCAGGGTATCTATCGCCACCTTGTGGCTCAACAGAGAGCCACAGGGACAAAGCTGAGAATGGGTACTTAATGTCCCCGTTTTGGGTTTTTATTTATTTATTTATTTAATTTATTTAACCCTTATTGGACAAGGTAAGTCATTAAGCACAGATTCTTATTTACAGGGACAGCCTGGCAAGTGCCAAAAAAGCCTAGAGGAGAGAGAAAACCGGGGAGGTGAAACCAAGAACAAGTAAACAGTAGAAAAATCTGATCTAAAATAAATACATTTTAACAAATAAAAGCCAAACAAAACGCAATGGGAATTAGTAGGTCTGTGAAAATTTTGCAGTTAAAATATATTAAACCATTTTAATCGCCAAATTAAGACAAATTAAAATCAAATTAAAAATATAATTATTTCCATATAAGCCGGTTCTCCATATATTATGCCCATTTCTGGTCATAGGCCATGGAAAAGTCTGCAAAGCCACACAAGAACAATGCGCCTCATTCACAAACTGTTCTTAAGAAGAAATTTCTTCTTACAGTTGTTTCTAAACAGAGATTTTGACATTCAGCATTTTTCTTATTCGGGAACTGTTGTTATGTAGCAAAAGAATCTACACACACTCTCGCACACCTCAGTGCCAACAATATGGCATGAAATTGAACAAATTTCAACAAGTTTCAACAAATTATACAATCACAATGAAATTTTGGCCTCGGCCCTGGGCTGTAATTGGTCCAGCCCATAATCAATCATGTCTAATGGGCCGATCTACCAGTTTTGTGTACCAATAGGTATAATGACTAATACCATCCATCACTAGTACCATTAGTTTAAAAAAAATGTAAAATTAAAAAAAAAAAAAATTTAAAAAAGAACTGGCTGGCCCAAAATTGCTATCGGCTCACCGGGCAAATCGCCAGTATGCCCGATGGCCAGTCCAGCACTTAGCAGCACCCAGGAAGCAGTGCTTGGGACGTTCTATCAACACAATTCGGTGTAACACCCAGTGTTGCACAAACAAATGCTAGAGACAATATTTCACCAAAATTTCAGGGAAGATCAGAAGATGGACCCTTCTTGGCCACCATTTCCGGCATGCGAAAGAATCTCAATTACCTTCCGTTTAATCTCTCTCCATGTACTCAAATTAGTGAATATTTGATCATTTATAACATTTAATATTTTTATTATCTTACAAAGCATTGTGGTCTTTTAGAGTACACTGCACTGACATTTCAGTTCACACCAGTTATGTTGACTGTGAACCACAATTGAATAAACAGTCATCATATTATATATTAAACACATTTTTGCAGATTATTAAAGAACAAAAACAAATAGAATCTTTAAATTTGGTAGGCATGTGCTCTGCAGGCCAGAGAATCAAGTAATTCTAAGTTTTGGTGTTTTATCCAGTGCACTAGGGGGCAGTGCAAATTTAAAGGCCATTCGTTGGCCTGTTTCCGCACCCTGGGCTTCTGCCTTTCGAAAGAACTGTATGGCCCTCGCTCTCAGTTTACAAGGATTTGTCATTATGAGAACATGTCGTGAATCTGACTTCTCCTAGGACATTTCTCAACTAACGTCTCTCAAATCTGTTATCTGAACAAACTACAAAATGTATTAATCCTCATTTATAATGTTCTCTCACTACAATACCCAGCATGCATTACACAAACCACTGCTAGCCTAGTCACTGAGCTATCGGCTCATACTCACTCAGCTACAGCTGTGTTTTCTGAACCTGGTCCTGGAGGCCCACTGTCCTGCACGTTAGCATTTTCCCTGCTTTAACACACACACTTCCGCTCACTGTGAGTCGTGAGCTGTGTTGGGAGCATGGAAAACCCTAAAACGTGCGGTGGCAGCAGTTCCACAGGTGCAGGGTTGCGAAACGAAGAGCTAGAGAAGAGAAACCACACTGATGTAAGGTATCGGAACAGCCAGTTAGCTTACTTCTGCTGCTAGCGTGGTGCCCCCCACAGCCAAGGAGTCGTTTCTGTGGCTTGAGTCCATTCTCTCCACCATTATGATGAACTGAATAGAAGATACTGTGCTTCCAGGTGGTGTTACCTAGCCTTTACCAGGTAGCAAAAGAAGCTCCCACCACCTTCAAGAAGTGAAAGTGACTTTGTCATTGTGAACACACTCAAGCACCACAACGAAATGTGACCTCTGCAATTAACCCATCACACGTGCACAGCTGGAGCAGCGGGCAGCTACCAACAGCACCCAGGGAGCAGTGTAGCGGGACGGTACCTTGCTCAAAGGTTCCTCAGTAGTGCCTGGGCCGGGACTCGAACCTGTGACCTTCAGGTCCCAAAGGCAGTGTTCTAACCACTAGGCCTCCACTGCCCACAATGACAAGTCAATGTTATTTTTATAGCACTTTTCACACAATGGACATTGTCACAAAGCAGCTTTAGAGAATCCAGGTCTGAGCTGCTAATGAGAGAGCTAAAGGTGACAGGGAGGGGAGAAACTCCCTAAACACCATCCTCCTAAACTGGATAATCTACTGAGAGACTACTGTGGCACCAAGAAGCATTTAGGTGTCTACAGATGTACAGTAGGGCAGTGGTGTCCTCGTGGTTAGGACCTTGCCCTTGTGAACAGAAGGTTGCAGGTTCAAGAACCTTAAGGTTCTCTTGAGTAAGGTACCGTCCCTCTATAGTGCTCCCTGGGCACTGTTGATAGCTGCCCACTGCTCCACGTGTGATGGTTTAAATGCAGGTCACATTTGTTGTGGTGCTGTGTGTTCACAATGACAAGTAGTCACTTTCATTTCATTCTGCAGTCTCCCTTTAAGCAAGTTAGACGTGCTCGTGTGACTCCTAAAACTGTAGGACACCTAGAAAATGGACATAAGCACGTGATGACCACACCTACACGAGTTTGCTGGACATCATATTCCAGTTCCATGGACACGGACATTGAGTTTCCCCACCTTTGCAGCTAGGTTTTCCAAACGATTTGCAGTGTATCTATGGGAATTTGTGCCCAAGAGCACTGGTGAGGTCAGGTACTGTTCCTGGACTAGAAGGCCTGGTCTGATTCATCCCAAACGTGTTCAGTTCATGTTGAGGTCAGGCATCCGTTCAGGCCACGGCAGCTCCCACACGCCAAGCTCCCCCAAACCAGGTCATTACGGAGCTCGTTTGATGCACAGGGGCGAAGTCATGCTGGAACAGCGAAGGGCCTTCCCCCGAACTGTTGTTACAATGTTGAATGCATGTTAAGGTGTAAAATGCCTGTGTCCATTAGCCATAACATTAACACCACCTGCCTAATACTGAGTAGGTCCCTCCTGCTACAGCTCGGACTGTGGTGCACTGTGTGTTCTGACCCTTTTCTTTCAGAGTCAGCATCACTTTTTAGACCACAGTAGCTCTTCTGTGGGATCAGACCAAACAGGCTAGTCTTCTGGTCCAATGTGAATTAGAGAACCTTGACCATGATCCGGACGCCGATTCACCAGTCGTCCTTTCTTGGATCACTTTTGGTAAGTACCGCACACCTAGAACACTCCACAAGACCTGCTGCTTGAGAGGAGTTGTCCAAGTGGCTCAGATCCTTACACTACTGCTTCCAGAGCATTAACTTCAAGAACTGACTGTTCACTTACTGCAAATATAGCCCACAGGTGCCATAGTAAAGAAATAACTAGATAGTCAGTGGTGTTACTTTTATGGCCGATCGCTAGTAAATTAAGTTTGTTGGCAATAATAAATGGGTCTCAAGTTTACAAATTAGTAGCACTTTTATTCAAAACAACAACAAAAATCATACAAATATCAGATACACGGTATGGAAGCATGAACAATTCAGTTAATGTTTTAGATTAAACATTAAAATGGTTAAAAAAAAGAAATCTCATCTCTCCCACCTTTGTGCCAGTAACAGTCTGATGTGTCATTCTTTCAAAACGTTTCAGAGCGTGGCTCCGCCCATTGACAGGTCATATGACATTTTTGTGATACATTGTCAAGACCCAAGAACACACTCGGAGGTATTCTGTGCTAAACTACACGATTATTTGTAGTAATAATAATAATAATAATAATAATAATAATAATCGTTTAAAAGCATGTAGACACAACCACAGGCAGCCACAAGCTCTTCTAGGTTGTGAACAACACGCACGACGATGTAACTTTAATCCGGTCACGTGTTAATTTTCTAAGTCAAAATAAGTACATACCGTCAACACGGAACACACGTCCTGTGAAAGTGTTACGAAACATTTGATGTTTTTGGTGCATGTTTAAATTAAGAAACAAATAGAAAATTGTGCGCTAAACGTGGCAGACACATTAAAGTGTGCTCCTCACTGAGGACGTCTGAACTCATCTTAACTTAGAAGTTCAATAACACGAGCGATTTGTCCAGCGATCTTCCTGCACACAACCGGAAGCGGTCAGATGCCTCATAAAATCTCCCAAATTCAATCCGTCTAGACTGTTACCATGGCATTAACCTCCCTACACTTGTACCATGAGGTATTCGGTATCTGCTCTGTGAAAGCCACGGATAATATTATACTGTTAGGCATGTGCGCCCGTCTCAGCGCAGTGTAAAAACGTGCTGAAGCTCATGGCTTGGCGTACGGAGAGTCCGCTCCGGATTGGCTCGCAAGTACGCGTTTTTAAATTTGCTTTTTCAAAATAAGAGCCCGCCCTGCAGATAAAGAGAACGTTAGTTTTGTTGCTAGGACGACCACAGTAATATTCCAGGGTGGAGGATATACCCATCATTCCCATGATCACATAGGAGTTATCTTTTTGGGAGGTTGGGGGGGGGTGGGGGGGTGTTCCAGAGTTAAAGTCTCTCAGTCAAGGTGTGTTGGCACTCGTTCGTGCGGGTCACAGGACACCGCCGTTACATGCACAGTCGCGGGTGACTGAGCTCCCCCAGAGCAATCAGTAATTAAGCAGGCGCTCACGTTCCGTACCGACGAACCTGCTGTGGGTCGCCTGGACTTTAGCTTTATTAACAGACGGACCTGTGGAGGAGAGGAACAGAGTAAACTACAGGTCTTGTTCTATACACCCATCTGCCATAACATTGATGACCAGCCGCCTACTATACCTGGACACTAAAACGGCTCTGACTGTGCTGCACTGTGTTCTAACCCCTTTCTATCAAAATCAGCATCACTTTTTACACCACAGTGGCTCTTCTGTGGGATCAGACCAGACAGGCTAGCCTTCCCTCCCCACATGTAAGGCCCCCTATGACCCTGTTCACCAGTTGTCCTTGCTTGGATCACGTTTGGTAGGAACCAACTACTGTACACCTGAAACTCACAATAAGGCCCTTGTCAAAGTGGCTCAGATCCTTACGCTCCTGCTTCCAGCATGTCAACTTCAAGAACTGACTGTTTACATGCTGCCTAATGTATCCCACCCCCCTGACAGGTGCCATCGTAATGAAATAACTCAAGAGTCAATGTAATTCACTTTAACTGTCAGTGGTCTTAATGTTATGGCTGATGTATAATTACAGCATCAAAGAAGCCACTGGGATTCAGAATCCACCAGATTCTCTGAAAGTCCTGCACACTTGTCCATACGGTAGATACTTTTGCAACTTGTTGCCATCAGAAGCCCTCGACTCAGCGACTGTTTTTATCGTATCACCGCACTAGGGGACGTACCTGCGTAGCTGAGCAGCACGGGAAGAAAGATGAGGCCGTGAGTTGCTCCCAGCAGCACGATGGCTAAATACATGCGGAAGTAGAAGACCTGGAAGATCTGGGATTTTGAAAGCGCCAGGATCAGGATCCCACCAAACTTTGTCAGTGTGATGCCGCTGAACACCTGAGGACAGAGAGAGTTAAATGAATGTCCAGGTCTCCGGCATCCTTTAGTTCAGAATAGCAGCTTCCGGTTATAAAGCCCCTTTAAAAACATGCACGTTTAGCTGGGAACATGATGGGAACTAAATGGAAAGGGGTTAATTGTGATTTACATTAACAGCTTCACGCATTTCAGGTTACCAGTCCGCTGGAACGGAGGGGACACTTACAGAGCTGCCCATGTGCGCCAGAGCCTCCTCAGCCCTCTCCACCCGCGTGCTCTTGGTACTGATGGAGAAGGCCCTGACGATGTGACTGCAGAACTCCACCGATATACCACAGCTCTGACAGAGACAGAGTTAGTTTAGTGCCAAACCACTTTGCCATTTGCACAAATGTTAATTAGCAGGATGGCCTTGATCGGACACCTTCATCTATACTATAATTGTAATTATAATAATTCTAAAAATAATAAAAATCCCATAAAAAAGGGTCCAAAAAGCAGAATGCTTATCAAATTAAAAGCATTAATGTTTAAAATGTCAATGTTTACTATTTTTAAGTACATGTTACTGCAGTTCCAAAAATACCCACTAGGGTTCGACAAAGTATCAGTAGTGAGTGAGTGATTTTAGTGCCTGGGGATTCTGTGCTTGGGGGGGTGGGGGGTGGGGGGTGTACATGGCCCAATTACCTGATTTGCTGGTTTAAATCCCAGGCCGATACATGTACCATGGAGGTGGGCAAACTCCCTAACTTACACAACCACTGCCAAATGGTCAGTTGAAGCCCAGATGCTCATGCACCATGTGCTACTGAATTACACTGTAGTCTGTTCCACTCACCATGACCAGGTTTACGAGTGAGACAGCGTTGAGGCTGATGCCCCACAGCCACATGACGCCAAACATGTTGACCAGGATCATGGCAATGGTGAGCGAGACCATGATGGCAGACCACAGCTCAAAGCCCAGGAGCACTGTGCTGACCACAAAAATAGCCCCAAGAGACATGCCGAGGTTTCTTGCAGTGTCGTGGGCGATGGTGAGGTACTGCTCGTAGAACACGTAGAACACACTGCAAAGGGTGAGAGAAAGAGGGAAGGGGAGAAAGAAAAAGAGTTAAAACCGAGAGAGAAAATCAAACAGAACAACGGAGTACAGCCAGTTCCTGAGGTTAATGTGCTGGAAGCAGGAAAAATGGGCCTGCCTAAGGATCTGTGCCACTTTCACAAGGGCCTTATTGTGATGGCTAGACGACGGAGTCAGAGCATCTCCAGAACAGCAGCTCTTGTGGAGTGTGCAGTAGTTAGTACCCACCAAAAGTGATGCAAGGAAGGACAACTGGTGACTGGGTGCCAGTGTCACAGGCACCCAAGGCTCACTGATGCACATGGGGAGTGAAGGCTGACTGACCGTGATGCACCATGTGTTCTGACCCTTTTCTATCAGAGCTTTTTCAGCAGCATGAGGGGGACCTGCTCAGTATTTGGCAGGCGGTGTTAATGTTATGGCTGATGGATGTTTATTGTCATCTTCAAACCAGAAGTGAACCCACACTTTAAATGACTTTTCACACTGGCATCATAGATCTGCCTAGTGGAATCCCACGGTGAAAAAGTGAAAGTGACTAAATGTGAACCCACCCCAATGAAATGTGCCCTCTGTATATACCCCATCACCCACGGAGAAGCAGGCAGCTATGTGAAGCACCCGAGGAGCAGCGTAGCAAGGCGGTACCTTGCTCGAGGATACCTCATTGGTTCCTGGGCTAGGACTTGAACCTGCAGCTCTCACAAGGGTAAGTCCCTAATCACTAGGCTAACTGAAACTTGCTGACTCATCAAAAAGTTTCAAAAAAGCCAGGGCCACTTACTAGTCACTCATGAGATAGTTACAAAACAAGAACGAATTCTTCACCCTGAGCTTCGTCTAAACCACATGCCGCAACTTGCACAATCTTTATGACTCCCAACAGAAATGGGTCACCAAGGACGACTTCCTGCTGCTTGAACTTTGAATACCATTTCATTGGAGAAAACATGTTTTGAAAAGTCATGCAAATCATCAGTCAGCACCTAAAAAGAGCACTAAAGGCTTTATGACCAGAATAAACTCCACATAACACACTTTACAACCAAATAGGCTGTAACGGAGAAGACCACACTCCATACGAAGAGTTACTGCTCTGGAGATGATGCCCATGTGAACCCCTTTACCTGTACGGGAAGACGTGGTAGGTCTTGTTGTCCAGCCCCATGGAGACGGAGATGTTGTGGGCCAGGTTGCGGGCCATCTTCATGGCAGCAATGAACTCGGATGAACTGTTCAGGATGGTGTGGTAGCTCATGAAGTAGGTGGCCCCCACGTTGGTGGCGTTGTCCTTCAGGACCACGGCAGTACTGTATGCAGCATGGCCTCTGTGGGATACGACAGGGACATTTGTTATTGCTTTATGGTCATTCAAACATGCCATGTAAACTCTGTTAAAGCTCAGCAACAAAGAACAGGGCGAGTGTAAACGAGTGAACAGTATGCAGATGCAGTTGTGCACCACAGTTTCTCATTAGGTTGAATGGGATCTTTGCAACAGTAGGTACCAAGAAGCATGTCTGTGGGCAGAGCATGGACAGGTCAATTATACAGCACAAGAATCATAATCAACAGACTGATCATGATTGCAGGTTTGCCATCTGGTCTGACCAGAGGTGGGCGTGTTCCCCTTTTGAGTTTTGGTTCCTCTATCGAGCTCGAATACATGCTCTTGGTGAAAAAACTGAACTGGATTCAGGAGCCTGGATTCCTCCCAGTGCTTTCCCCCCTACATGCTCCTTAGGGAATTTCTCCATTTGAATCTTTGTTCCTCTCAGTGGTTCTCAGTTTCTCCTTTTGGTTTGTTGATGTTCGTGGGCAGTTTCTCCTTTTGAGTCTTTACAAGAACCATGGAGAGGAATCACTTCAGCAGCTTCTCCAAATGTTCTTGTGCAATTTTTCCATTGGAGTCTTGGTTGCACCCTGCGATGGGTTGGTCTCCTGTCCTGGATGAACCCAGCCTTGGGCCTGCCGTCGGCTGGGGTTGGCTCCGTCTTCCCCCGTAGCCCGAAATGGAAGAAGCAGTTTGGAAAATGGATGGATGGGTGGATGGGGTCTTGGTTGATCTCAGGATGTTCATGGTGTCTTGCTTTCAATGACCTTGAGTTTTTTCCCGGATACGTTCTCTGGGTGATGCTCATTTGGGACTTCTGCAAAGCTGCTCGTTGACGGTTTGCTGAAGTTTGGTCTTCAAATTATAGATGAGGACTTTGGTCTGGAACTGTAATTCTGTACTAACCCTCATGTGAAAAAAGTGTCCAAAAATCAGGACAAAGTCATACGTACCCTTTTCCGCACTTGATGTTGGGGTTATCGGACAGGAACATTGGAAGGAACCTCAGAAATTCAGTGCCATTAGGTCGCTGTTTGCCACTGGGAGTCAAAGGTCTGCAGTGCACACAGGACGGATCCACCACTGCAAGACAGGTTACGTAGACCAATAAGAGACAATACAGAAGAAACACCCAAGTGAATCAGAGTGGGTATGATGTAGAGTGACAAACAAGAACCATTATATTATTATTTTTTTATTAGACAGAATCCTTGAAACAAAAAACACTGATAGTGACATTGTCAAAATATGAAACCACACAAGCCAACACCGTTTAAGGTGAAAGAAGAACCTTCAGACAGCTCACATGCCTGAGCTGCTCGACTGCACTGGGATATCAGGGGAAATTTTTGCACATGTCATTTTAAGGTGTAGTGGGGAATCGGAGGTCGCTGGCCCACCTTTGTGTGCGGTGTCTGAAGGCCGTGTTGACTCTGTGGCTAATGGTTTACCTGAGGCGTTGCAGAAGGCTCCAGTGGAATTGTAGTATCGGCAGCAGGACGACTGAGGTTTGACCCAGTCAAAATAGTCGTCCAGCCAGGAGGAGGGCGTCGTGCTGATCTTGGAGCTGGACAGACACAGTTACAACACATCGGCATTCAGAGGAGTCTTACTATGCAGTGGAAAAGCAACTTAACAGTCCATGCAAAAAAAAAAAAAATAAATAAAAAATAGCATCATAGCATCACTGTCAGAACAAAACCTTGTATCTCCATTTTTGTCATTTATTACTTTTTTTTTTTTTTGAGTGGAATTTTTGATGAATGGACAAGACAAACGGTCCAGAATTACCTAAAAAAATTAGATCACATTAACCGCCATCATAAGTTCAGAAAGTTTTTTGCTTTAGTCTCCATTACGGAAAAGTGTTTTTTGTCTGACAGCGATGATATGCAAATGAATTCGCACCCCTGGTCACATGACTGGTCTTTGTACAAGACAATACACTTCTGCACCATTGGTAAACCATAATAAAGAATAAAATATGGCCTGTGCAAAAGCAACGGAAGATTAAAATGTATTTTATAAATATTTCTCTCCAATATAAAGTCAGCAAATTAATACGCAGGATTAAAGAGAAATTCTGCACTAAAACTACATGTTTGTCCTATAGAAGTGTCATTTAACCAGGCCCAAGGGTGCTCAAACTTTTGCACATAGCTTTGTGCAAACCATAATTCTATAGTTCGGGGGACGAAGATGAAAAAAGAAAAATCGTTCCTATAAATTAAACTGCTGTAGCTTTGAAGAAGTGCTGCTGAAAACCATTGTAAAAGCTGGTGAAGGTGAACCGGCCCAGCCCGTGTCCCTGTATAGCTAAGCATTAACTCGTGTGAAGCCAGGGCCACTTACTAGTCACTCATGAGGGAGGCAGTGTACACTTGCTGGACCAGAGAGTTGTTGTTGCACCCCACTCCACCACACACTTGGTTCTGGCCGTCAAAGGTGCGGTAATCGTGGCCTTCTTGCACCACAAAGTAAACAGGAGGTCCTGTGTGCAGGTACTCGCTCAGATTCCCGAAATAGTCCAACACGTACGAGTCCTGCATCAGAGTCAGTGAAGCCTCAAAACACGACGAACACATTTCATCCACAACACACACACACACACACACACACACACACACACACACACACACACACACACACATACACACACACACACACACACA
>JBBPDA010153186.1:964-19398 GCA_037974385.1 Arnoldichthys spilopterus | reverse complement strand
TCAACAGCACCCAGGGAGCAGTGTAGTGGGACGGTACCTTGCTCAAGGGTACCTCAGTAGTGCCCGGGCTGGGACTCAAACCTGAGACCTTCAGGTCACAAAGGCAGTGTCCTAACCACTAGGCCACCACTGCCCAATACCACTTTTGGGATGGTACCTCAGTGGTGCCCGGGCTGGGACTTTCAAGGTCCCAAGGGCAATGTCCTAACTACTAGGCCACCACTGCCCAAACCATTTGAGTTGATCCCTAATGCTGCCACTCAGTAAAAGTGAATCTTTTTGCCATTTTGTTGGGTGTAACCGCAGTGACCTTTTTCCTGATCTACTGTGAAGTCGCATATGTACCCAGTATTCCCTCATTAGAAAGAGTGTGGATACTTTCTGGCAGTGTAGTTATGAGGCAAGAAACAGTTGGCATTTTGAAAAAAAAACCCTTTAATTTATTATTAAAATGACATAAATAAAACTCAATGAGTCAAACAAATACAAATAGATATGTACATGGCACTTCAGTGTGGGACAGTTACAGGACTTCCCATTTCACCATATAAATGGCAGAGGATACAAGGCACTTGTCTTTTTTTTGACACACACATAAGGTCCTGTACATTTAACAATAATACTTCATATGACTAACAATGAGAATGAATGTTAATTTAAATTTATTTACAAACATTTACATTTATTCAGTCAACAACAAAAATTTTGGTCTTAATAATCTTTTAGTTAACTTATAATCTCCATTATTGGCCCCATAAGACATTTTTGGCCTGCACATCTTTGTACAGTAAAGGTTAATTGATTGTCTATGTATCATGTATTTCCTCAATCTGCCTTACATGATAGCATCTTACCCAGAGCCCAGCTAAGTCTTTGCTTTGGCCTTCTCTTCTGATTGTCTTTTTCCTTCAATGGGCAGTAACCTCCTCTGCAGTCCTACACTGCTGGTATTAAGCATACCTCTCTTTAAGAGGATCTTAACCTGAGGTCATGCTCTAAAGTCGCCATCACCATCTCTTCGATCTGTAACAGCAGGAGGAAGTCTTTTAATCAGGCTGAGGGGTAAGGTATGTCTAGTTCTTAGTAGCTCTGTGCCACCGGTGCCCAGGACGCCGTAAGTCGGGCAATGGAGCTCTCGAACTGGGCATCACCCACACCCACCTCACTGAGGCCTGGATCATACATGGACGACGGCGAAGAAACGGGCAGCGAGGAGGTCAGGCCAGAGTAGGACACTGAGGAACCTCGAAGGAACTGTGATGTCAGGCCTCCAGCGATGGAGCCTGAAGCTGACCCAGAGGGAGTGAGGGTTGTTCCAGCAACAGACCAAAGGCTGGGGTACTGGCTGTGGGCATGCAAGAAGTAAAGGTCAGTGAGTTGTAAACTGAATTTGATCATAAAAATGTGTAAAATTTGTAAAAGTGGAATGGCCTTAATGTGTGTTAGACTGACCTGCTATTTGAGGTGGTGTTGGTGGTGTGAGCAAGGGTGCCCATTCCACTGGAGTTGGGGATTTGAAGGGCTGACCAGCTGTCATGGGTAGGAATACTTCCAGAAGAATTGTCCATATAATTGTCTAAAAAGAACAAAGCAACAATTATTAGAAACCAAATGTTTGCTTTTGCTAGCCAACTGTAAACTTAAAGCATTGAAATAGTTCATATGAATTTCTTATATCTGAGACTTTAATTCAGTATTCTGCTTTTCACTAGAATATTACTCGTATGGAAAGAATTAAACAATTTTAACTAACTAAGCATAGAGAGTTAGTATTTTAAGTGTAGTATAGTAAGTAGAGTCTAATAGTATTACAGTAAAAATATGTTTAACAACATACTCTACTGTACAAAAAACAGTGCCACGGGGAATGATGAATGGTGAATGTTTTCTTACTGGTGGTAGTGCTGCGGTGAGGGTAATGGCTAGGGTAGGGACTGGCTCTGTGTCCCCTTAGGCTGGAATAGCGTTCGCAGTACGAGCTGGAGGAGTGACCCGGGGCCCCGCTAAATTGTGGCGGGCTGCTGTTTGGGCAGATAGGGCCGTTATTGGGCAGGAACCAGCCACCGACTGCAGAGACAGAGCGAGAAACATGAGCAACTGTTTTACAGATTGTCAACAGTCCACACTGAAAAAAGGTGCCGTATTTAATTGATTTAAGCATGTACTTCACTTATATATTATAATAGTTTATTACATTATCAATAACTGCCAAAAGTAAGTAAACAGAAAGATTTTAAGTAAAGTATGTAGACATCTGAATCAAATTCAGCACATCACTTTTATTCAGTGGAGCAGTTTTAATTGCTTTCTCATGTAGAAATGCTAATGTTTAAAAAGCCTACAGTGATTGTGGTGTGGCATAGAGCTATGTGAAGTGACTTACGCTGTGAGTATCCAGACTGCTGATTGTCGCTGCTGTGTTCTTGAGCTTCCTTGTGGTCACTCCTATGAAGACATAAATACCAACACTTTAGAAAATTCATATAATTCATTATTCTCTCTTCATTTGTAACAACAGGGTTAGATCAAGTTAATGAAATGCCAATATCACTAAAATAGTATAAGCATAGTTATAAGCTTGATTATTCTAGGCCATGTTCACTAACTTAAATAATGTATAAATGTGTCTTTTTCTCTTACCGTTCTTTAGCATCCAGGAAGGCCTTTGCGAAAGGGTTGTGCTTAATTTTCAGGGCTGTGATCTGATGGAAGGAGCATCATTATTTTAAGAAAAACAAAACAGTCCAAGATTAAGAAATCATTGCATTTTCTCAACTTCAAAGTAGGGCTGCACAATATATCGTCTGTACATTGTTACCACAAAATTGGTCTTAATATGTAAATGAGCCTCCAACCAATCACACCACTTCTTTGAATTTTCATGTATAGGGGCTGGGCTAAACTGTTGTAGGCTAAATAAAGAGATATATGTAAATGTGTTGATTTTGTGACATCACAAAAACTATAATTAAAAAAAAAATTTAAACTTAGTTTCCATATGTGGACTGCATGGATCATGGAAGTAAATATACTTTGTTAAGCTTTAACAATATGTAATGTCAAACATTTTTAATTAGAGAAATATAGAATTACAAACATTACAAAACATCACAACTGCAATATGTAGCAGTATAATGCAATACTGCTATTTTGTCTATATTGTGCAACCCTACTTCAAAGTTAAATTTCTCATTGATCCTTACCTCTTCATTCTGGTAGGCCGTGACTGCTATGAACTGAGTCTCAGGAAAGGACTGGCTACTGATCATTTTCTGAATGCCGCCAACCTTCACTATGTGGATTCTGGGCTCATATTTGTGCAAGGAGTTCAACATTATCTATAGAAAAACAAAAAAAGTATTTTGTGAAAAACAATTATAATAATTCATAATGACCACAAGTTATTTGTACAGAAAAAAAATTACTCAATGCACATAATCTCATATATATCATTCGGTTGCTACTGAATAAAATGTGTTGCATCAACATGTTGTGAATTCAGTTTGGTTCTTTACAAAAACTGTGTTGACACATTTGAACTGTGTAAATTCAAACCGCCTTTTTCAATGCAAAGACTAGATGTGAATGGGGGAAAAGCTCACCTGTCCTCCCCCGTTGAGCTTATTAGACAGTTTGACTTTGCTAAAAGACACGGGCGCTTTCATCCAGTGAGCTCCGAAGTTGGGGGAGTCGGGGTGAATGTACACGCAGCTGGGGCTCTGCGGCTCCGGCTTGCCGCCAGGAACCCACTCTCCGTTCACGTATTTCCAACGGTTGTTGTCTGCCGCCACGAAGTCCAGCAGCACCGAGTACATGGCGTTCGGGTCCAGGCCGCTTACACTGGCCCTCAGCACGGGAAACATCCGCCTGGAACACAAACATTTCACAGGTTTTTCACACACACAAGACGCATTTAAAATGTCCAAAGCAAGACAAGTGGCTAAACACGCTATATTGCTGTGGTGAACACTCAGACGAATAAGCTAACTGCACTTTTGTCAGTTAGGCTAGACTATACGGACCCAACTAAAACATGTTTAGCCACCACACACTGCCCTTTATACAAGTTTAGCCCAACACGTTAGCCGGCTCTGCTTATACGCTGGTAAAACTGAAATACAAACTGAGGTCACGGTAGGCTAATTATGATCGAGAGCGTTCCTAGCCGTTTCTTCAGCCCGCTGAAGACACGGCCTAAATTTGCCCAAACCTCTGCATACCTTCCCGTCTTGGTGACGATCATTTCGTTCGTTAACTCTTTGAATTTGCTCCACAGCTCCGAGTCCTCCAGAGACAGTTTAATGTCCCGCTCCGAGGCATCGCCCTTCTCGCTGCCTTTCTGAAACTCGCTCTCCACGGCGCTGAGGAGATGGTCCAGGCGCTCGTCGGGGCTAGAAGAGCTCATACTTCCCACCAGATGTCTGGAAACTAAAATCCGACCGGTAAAGTGCTGGGCCTACCACCTGACCTGAGTCCGCTCAACTCTCAGAGTTGTAACCGCACGCTGCGTTGTAGTTGGTTGCGGCAGCGGCGGCCCTTTTAAAAGCGGGAGCGGGAGCGCGTGCGGCAAGCGGGGCAGTGCCGACAGCGAGAGACCACACCCACAGAGTTAATGGCCCATCATTTGTGGCAGCGAAACAACGGAATGCTAAGTAGCTTAGCATAAAGTAGTCTGGAGTAGACGTCCACTGTCCATTTAGGCACAAGAAGTTCATAGCGATAAGAACAACAGGGACAAAACTTTGTATCTCCACTTTGTGGCGACTTTGTTGTTTTTTGCATAATGAAGTTTGAAATAAATGTTTTTTTCATTCCCCTAAAATGTTAATTTTGGCTAAATAAAAATAGTACAATTTATTTCGAAGTATAGATTTACAAAAGCATCTTAATGTACAAATCATATATTTTATTTCACGAGAATGAAAATTGATGGTAAAAAGCTTTATTTGTATTTCCATTTGGCGGAAATTCCATAACTTGCATGGTTAATGCAATGAAAAGCTATTTTATACAGTAAGGCTCATCTTTCTTGCAAACAATAGAAGACAGGGAGACGATGTCTGCCACGCCGTCTTTGAACTCGATTGTATATTTGCGAATAACGTCAATCCTTTGTCCTCTCAAATACACACGTGAGAAGCGGTGTGTTTGCTGAGGAGGAAGCTCAGCTCCCTTAATTGGACCGCCTGCCGTGTGATTTTATTTCACACCCACTTTCAGACAGAAACCCGCCTCCTCTGCAAAGATTGGCCATGAGACGATGATCACAAGCAGCGCGCCAATCCAAGCGCAGGATAAGGACACCTACTAGCCAATGAGAGGCAGGGATTTTCGGAATACCGGTGGAAATAAAACACACTCTCCCTGCATGCAGCGTTGCAGCTAGTAACTTCAGACGTTTTTAGTAGCTACCGAGTCTTGATCTAAGTCGTAACTTTAAATTATGTAATATTTTGAGATACTACTGCATGTTTTGGCTTCTGAGCATTTTGGTAAAATGTGAAGTAGTAAACATTTATTTGAATCTAGAAAATGCATAACACCTTTTTCAGGTGAAGCATGAGTATTGGTCTATATTCTGTTTCATCCTTATACTGTTGATGAATCAACTGAAAACGAACCATTCACCTATGTCACCATTGACTGTGAATTAAGTTCTAGGCCTGCTATGTAGCCTTTATAGTCATTGTATTATTGCAAGGAAGATACATGTCTTTTAGCTGCTTTCTCTCTCTCTCTCTCTCTCTCTCTCTCTCTCTCTCTCTCTCTCTCTCTCTCTCTCTCTCTCTCTCCTTTTCCTGGGATCGATATTGAAAAGGTCTGAGAGGGCCTCTGTGGAGTGTGACCGCTTTACTACGCCACTTCCTACTGCTCTCCTCAGAGGCCGTAAATGCAAAGTGCTCCCTCACACCTTTCCATCCCACAGATTCAGCTGACTGATTCCATCTTTTGTCTTTCATGTTTACAAAGCTCTGGTTTGCTTCACACCAGTCATGTCCAAAATGCTCACCTGTAGCCCTTCCTCAGGCTTGTCGCTACAGACCCCAGGAAATTACCCTAACTGCCTAACCTAGACCCTAGTTGAAGTATATAAAAATAATAACGCAGCTGTGATCATCGTTATTGTAATGTTTGGGTCATTTTGCAAGTTTCATTCGTTTATTTATGTTTGTGCCATGTGTACAATAAGAATAAAGATAAATTATTTTAGTGGATAGACTACTCATATAGATAGACTACTACCCCTCAGTATAAATCGGCCTTTAAACCTTAAATTTTCCCACTTAACCTCCCTAAATTCTAACCGTAACCCCTTAAACTCTAACTTTAATCCTTTAAGCCATAATTTTAATCACTTAAACTCTACATTTAAAACCTTACCCTCTTAAACATGAACTTTAACCGCTTAACCTCAGAATTTAACCATTTAAACCCTACTGTTAACCCCTTATATGTATGTGGGCACTTCAGTTTCTTTTCTTTTTTTATTGTAATAATTACATAACATAAACATTAGTATCAATATAGATACTTATTCTTTTCTAAACTTTTTAAAAATTAGACTGACTAAAATGGGACGTTGGAGTGATGCTACAGACCTACTTTTGTTTCCCTGAAGACCTTTCAGTGGATGGTTCCATCTCATTTTTGGTCGCATCATATTTTTACAAATAAGATAATTGTGAAGAACCTTTCGAAAGTTTAAAGAATCTCCACATAACAAAAACGTCCAATCAAAAGTGGAACATGACAACAAAGCCAAGAGTATTATTATTACTATGTAAGACTTTTTAATGACTAATTAATAATAAGATTATTAGTAATAAGAGTACTAACTGAGGGTAACTGTAATGTAAATTGTCATGAATATATGATACAAAATCAGTTCAAACCACAAATGTACTGACTGTAAAAGGAAACGATCATATCCGTTCTTTTCAAACTAAATTCTGATATGTCCCCTATGCTCAGCTCACCCTGTGTGTGCTCTGGTGTTCACCTTTGTTAAAATCTCGGATCTGTTGGGTGGTGAGAAGTGTGTGTGTTTGTTGTGTGTCCTGCACTGTGTCTGGCTGTGTGTCGAGAGGAGTGCGCAGACCTCGGTGACGGTAGGGTTAAAGAGATGCTGCTTCAGCCTGGCATCAGCACCCTTTCACCCAGGTGAGAAATATTACAGAGGCCTGGTGCTCCACAAAGGAACAGTTATAAGAGACGATGCATATTTTCCACAGTGCTCTCTTCTCTTCGCTGGCCTAAATAAGTAAACAGGGGAGCAGGATGAGTCAGGTCCTGTGAAGAGGACACACACACACACACACACACCAAGCAAAGTATCTTTACCCAAAATAAAGAACTTTTCTGCTTTTCTAAGATTTAGGCACTTTTTCAATGATAATGAGAATATGTTTACAGTAAAAAAAAACCCAAAAAAACTGACTTTTAGATTGTGCTGAAAGACTGACACTTTCTATGACTTTTTTTCTACCTTTTGCAAGTCTCTGATGACTTGTTCCATCTTTATTTCTGCTATTTGGCAATAATTGCATTTATATTTCATACACATGGAAATTATGAACATGTATTTAACATAAAGCTCTAAAAATAAAGAGGTCTAAATAAGTTCTTGAACCTTTCACGGGTTTCACGGGCTTTCTTTAAAGAGTGTGAAGAACAATTTGAAAGTACAACCTTCACATAATGTAAATGTTTTCCTTTACTAGTTAAAGGGTAGGAACAGAAAAGCCAGGGACCCTTCAGGAACCTTTATTTTTTTTAAATGTTGAGCGATTCTCTAGCTGTGTTCCGTTAGCAGTGTGCTCCTGAGCTGAAGCCCCGCTCTCTCACATTAGCATCCCAAAGCTCCCAGCTCTATAGGCCCAGGGAGCGGGGGGCAGCAATTACTCGCCCGCTAATTCTTTTTATCCTTTTCAAAGGCCAGGGTGATTAGGAGAGGAAAGTTTAGATTTCCTGAACTTGAAGTGGAAACGCAGCAGTGACAGACGCAAAACTAAGCCCAATCCACATCTGCTGAGAGAGAAGGGGGAGGCTGTGTGTGTAGAAGGAAGAGCAATGACTAAGTCTGCTATCACAGTACACACACTGTGCTCCTCTGCACTTTACCTGCCTTAAAGCAACACCTTTCCTGTCACAGTTATAAAGACACATTAAAATACAATAGAGCCCACGTTTCAGACCACCTGAAACAGTTTCAAACTGCAATAAACAGGCCATGCATATAAAGTAGAAACAAGACAACAGAGAAGAATTAGTCTTGCACTAGATGTAGAAGTCCAGCATATGATACTGTAGAAAATATAAGTCAGGTCATGTCTGAAGGTCCAGTTTTTTTAAAATGTAAAACTGATCTTTTGAACATTAAGAAAGCGACTGAATCTTAGCTAAGAAGACTTTATAAATAAGGCAGAGGTTTTGGGTGATATTGACAATTTAAAAGGTCATGTATTTACAGCTTTTGCCTACAATTAATTATAAACATAATCATCATATTAACGGTCCTCTTCATTTTGGCTGTGTTTGCACTATAAATGTCACAATGAATGGGTAAATGTAAATGTTCCATAATTATATAATTATATAATATTTAATTATTATAAAATCACAGCAAATGACCATAAATGAAATGTTAGGATGTTTCCCACTCTTTCTGTAAAAAAACTCTACTTTTTGTAGATATAGTTTTTAACCCTATACAATGTTTTTTGTGATAGTGTCTGTATTAACCCAGTAATGTCTATAGCATTAGATATATCATTTTACAAACCTTCCCCTAACCATTACTTTTGGTTACAGGAACACAGATTTCCCACATTTGAGAATTTCCAAAAATGTTCCCCAATTGTTACACATGTTGTTATCTTAATCTTCTCAGAATGTTTTTAAAATTTCCTCAGCACCCCTACCCTCCACCCCTCCAAGAAAATCTACCTAACATTGTGAGACTTGAGTCAGTCATTCCATATCTATTAATGTTCTTTAGATATTTTTAGCTGGTCTAATACAAGTCTTTCACTTGTATTAAATGCAGTCTTTTGGTCACATGTAACACTATGCTATTCATCACTGATTTTTCACAAAACAACATGAATCTAAAACTGATTGTAATTATGAAATGACATATCAAAACAATCAAAATAGTGCCGTGAGACATTCACCCAAGGCACAAATACAAAATATCCCAACTTCAAAAGATGATCTGTGGCATTTTTCCTTATCATACTAAACATGTTGGACATAAATGGATTAAAATAATAAATGTGTCTTTTCTGAAGCATCACTGTCATTTAAGAGATAAAAAAGAGACCAAAAAAATACTGCAAACACTTATTTAATTATGCCAGACTGATATTCAAAAATGATCTCATTTAAATACAATAGCTCTTTCTGTCTGTTTTCGTTTGAGGAATTAAGGTCTGTTTGCATGGTGAAACCCAGTCGATCTCACTCTCGCGCTAAAGGTGCCAGTCAAACTTGGGTCAGACAGAGTCGGGAGATTTATGGCCTGTTCCAAGTTCGGGTTGCTGAGCAACAGGAGGGCACAGATAACAATAATTATTATGACAAGTAAAAGTTGTATGGGACGAAGAAAATTAACGATTGCGAGATAAACACACAAATATAAATCAAACAACATTCCAGTCTGTTCAACTTGAACGGGCCCCAAGAAATCTTTATTAGGTTCCTGTGTATATACTGACACATTTGTTCTCATTACTTCAAGAAAGGTTGGATTTCACCAGTTTCTATCAGGACCAGACAGACAGCCTTCCCTCTCATTAAAAATGCACCTTATCCATGGCACATGCTTTAAAACAGATCCTTTACAATCTACAGCAATGAATAAGCACATTACATTGTAGATTTGTTGAATTCATCCAAAGTACAAGCCTTTTTTTTCAGAAAAGTTGTGATGTTTTTTAAAATGCAATAAAAATTTAAATCTGTGATATATTAACTTCTTTAAAAATAAAATAAAATATAATAAAATAAAAGTAAAAACAGAGAAAAGATTTCCAATATAGATTTACTGACCAACTTCATTGTATTTTGTAAATATACACAAATTTAGAATTTGATAGCTGCAACACAGTTAACAAAAGTGTGGACAGAGGCATGTTTACCACTGTGTTACATTTTGTAATTGTTTACAAATCGAGACAGTAGTACCTTCACATACATGCAACTCACCCTGCCATGGGCACTGATGCACACCCATACCATCACAGATGCTGGCTTTTGCACCATTTTCTGTTAACAATTTAGATTTTTATTTTCACGTTAGGCATGGAGAACCTGATATTCATTGTTTCCAAAAAAAGCTGAAATGTGGACTCATCTGACCACAGCACATGATTCCACTGTCTTTCAGTCCATCTCAAATCTCGGGCCCAAAGAACTTGCTGGCGTTTCTGCATAGAGTTGATGTATGGCTTCTTCTTTAAGTAATAAGATTTCAAGTTGTACTTCTTGAAGCATTGATAGAGTGTATTAGATAATAATGGTTTTCTGAAATACTCCTGAGACCAGGTGACTATGTTTGTCACAGTAGCATTATGTTTTCTAAGGCAGTGCCACCTGTGGGCTCGACGATCATGTGCACTTAACAATGGTTTCTGACCTTGCCCTGAATGTCAGATGTCTCTGAATTCTCTGAATCTTTTTTTACAATATTAAGTACTGTAGACGGTGAAAGCTCTAAATCCTCTACAATCCTGCATTGAAAAACCTTCCTTTTGAACTGACTTTTGAACTCTCATGAATTTTGCTTGCAGAGACTGAGCCTTTGATGGATTTTTATACCCAACCATGAATCGATGATTACTTTATCTTAACATTGTCTTATTTATGTGTATATTTGCAAAATAAAGTTAAGTTGGTCAGTGAAAAAAACTTTTTTTTCTTTGTGCTTATGTCATCCAAATAAAGGCTCACGTGAATTAACATATCCCAGATTTTAGTTTTTTATTGCATTTTGGAAAATGCAAATATCCATAGTTTTTGGAAAAATAACTTTTCAGTGAGCTGTGTGTGTGCGTGGTGTAAATATGTGCAGCTGAAGTCAGCACTCACCAGTGTGTGAGAAAACACGATTAAACACTTCCCTATAGTCACCAGCTGTATCATCAAAGCACACACACACACACACACACACACACACACACACACACACACAGTGGGCAGTGGTGGCCTAGTGTGGGCAGTGGTGGCCTAGTGGTTAGGATGCTGCCTTTGAGATCTGAAGGTTGCAAGTTCAAGTCCCAGCCCGGGCACTACCAAGGTACCCATGAGCAAGGTACCGTCTCACTACACTGCTCCCTGGGTGCTGTTGATAGCTGCCCGCTGCTCCACGTGTGATGGGTTAAATGCAGAGGTTGCATTTCGTTGTGGTGCTTGAGTGTGTTCACAATGACAAATTTTCACTTCACACACACTGATGACTGTTTTGAGTACTCACTGTTCTACATCTGTACATGTGTGTGTGTGTAAATATATATATATAGTATCTTTTCTTTATAAAATGTATTATTTTTATTTTATTCCTTATTACTGAGAAAAAAAGAAGCTTGAAGAATCTAAAAAACTGGTTTCTTGTCTTTACTAAAAAAGTTTGGGACTTTATCGGGACGATACCTTGCTAAGTGATGCCTGGGCCGGGAACCGGCAATCTTCAGTTCACATGGGCAAGATTAATAAACAAGATTAACTTAGTAGCTGATTTTTCATGGACACAAAACTATTTCACAATAAATCTTTAATATAATTGTAATTAATGGTTTTTTATGATTATTAAAGAAATACACATGTTTTGGGGCAAGAAGTGTTATTCCGCTTAATTTTTGTTCAGAATCACATGTTCTTGTAAGATACAAAGATCATATTAAGATAATAAGAACTGCAGGATATATGTTGATATAAATTTGTCAAAGATATATATCACAATTATAGGATAATTTCAGTGACACTGAAAAACCGAACCCATTATATTTACCTATATGTGTGTTTCTGCACTTTATGTCACTATTTGAAGAGCTCCAGAGCCTCCTATAAGTTGATGTATTGAGGTAATGATCTCTCACTGAACTGGTGCTGGAGTCTCTGTACAGGAGTTGAGGGTCAGGCTGTAAAATCGAGTCAAACAAAGGAGACAGGGCCCTAAGCAGGACTTGTTTTACTGTGTTCCCACGCCAGCAGTAGCTCGCTGGGAAGTGTTACCTGTATGAAGCTGGATCTCCCTCATAAGCCTTCACACACATCATACACAACACCCCCACCCACCCACCCCCACTGGTACTACCCAACAGCACCCTCCTCTGTAGCCCAGAGCCAGACTTATCCCAGTACTGCTTTGGCCCAGGTGTACAAACATGAAGCGCAGAGCCCAGATCAAAGCTGCTCATTAAAGGACAATAGATACAGCCCCCTAATCCTGGATATTTTACCACAGCCATAGGCCGGACTGCTCCTCCTCCTCTCTGCGTACCTTATGCAGCGCCAACTATAGGCTGGTATAGTTATTACATATGATGAATGTTGGGCTTATCCTGTATATGAGTTGAGAAATGTTGTATTGCTATACTGTGGGAATGGAGCAATATCATTAATTACATACTTCACTATGTAATGCATTACATTTCCCAAACAATCTGCAAAATTGTCTGGAAGAGTTATGATTAATGTACACACAATTCTTAGAAAAAATACCACTCTCGCATTTGTGCTGCTAACATAATCCAGCTCCAGTGTACATTTTGCACTGGGGTGTCTAATGTGAAAATATATCCAGACTCATCAAGTGAAGTGAGCGAATGGAGATGATATATCTGATAATGAATGGCATGCTTGCATGACTCACATGGCCTGATCTGTACAAGGCTTTTATCACATACAAGTGTGACTGTGTGTGTGTGTGTGTGTGTGTGTGTGTGTGTGTGTGTGTGTGTGTGTGTGTGTGTGTTACTTCAGCCACCTGAAACTGTGTACTGAAAGTCGCTATTTATGCCAGCCTGAAAATTACCAGTCAGTAACGTGGGCTCACAGTCAGAGAAAGCACACACTACAGGCACATACTATAAGTCAGTTACAAGATGCACAAAGAATTTCTTGTAACACAGGTGATAACATAAAGTCAATAAAAAAGAAATAGAAAAACATTTAAAATACTTCATACAAAACATAAAGATTGAGTATGCACTCTTTGCAAAAGTGTATGTATCACTTTTTATTTCCTTTGTAACAACAAAGAAACACTTTTTGGTGCTATATAGAACTATATAAAGGACTATATTGTTGCTGTTAGAGAATGCCTGGTGTCTCCAAAATGTACTCCAAAACAGTAGAAGAGAAAAAACAATGTTAACTTTCAATGAAAGTTAATTTAAAGAGATTTCATCTCAAGTCACTCTGGACAATTTCTATTAGTCCAGGTATAATCAAATTTCAAATAATCTAAAGAGCAGGAGATATTGCCATATTTTCATATAATACCAGCTTAAATCAGGGTTATTTATGCTATTTGCAGTGTGACCCACAATGCAACAGTTTTTTGGAATGGTTACAGTTTTTTGTTTAAAGACAGTACAGTGAACTGTGCAATGCAAATCATTGGAAAATTCAGCATTATTTCCCCCATGGTGTGATTATGCACTAAATGTGCTCTGTCACCATGGTATACAGCTGTTTCTCCATCTTAAGAGAAAACAATCAAGCTGTGCAAAGATCCATTTAAGGATTCCAGTGGTTCTTTGAGTTTCATGGCTGTAAAGTGAGATGAACAGATGTACAGTTACATTATGCACTACAATATTGTACATAATATATGCAAATACACTGTATTATGTCTGTTTCTTGTCCCCTTGCTGTTATGAATAACTGTTCATCTGCGTATAATCTTCTTTGAAAAATGTAATGCTATGACCTACAGATTTTAGAGAATGTGCAGGAAAGATTACACAATGCTGGTTTAAACAGATGAGAAAAATGAGACAAGTGGACATGAGACATTAGAACATCATTTAGTCCTGGGAAAGCTGCCGTGCTGTGCTCTGGCACTTCCACTGCTGGTTGTGGTGGTCTTTGATGGAGCCAGGCTCTTTGTAGTCGGCGTGGAGATGGCTTGTTAGTCAGTAAAAGTGAGGGTAAATGGCTCCTTGGCAGGAAGCTGTTTACATGGTGACGCTCGACCTGCCTGTAGGAGCCATTGTCTGCGGCGCTCTCTCCTACTTCATTAGCATTTCCATAAGAAAGGAGCAGTAATTGCACCTTTTCTTCTGAGGTCCCTTCATCTTCAGAGCCCACTCTATGTCCTCTGTCCTCTGTTTTTTTGGCCCTAAGATGCACCACTCCACTCTTTCAAACATTGTCTGCTTACAGTGAAGTCACATCATGCAACTTTACAGGTGTGGATGCTTTGCTCAACATAAATAAAGCACATTTTATTTTTACCCTTACTTTACACTACCATTCATTAAAGCTAATACAGGACAAATCTTTTATCATACACACCTTTTTGGATTCTCTATGCACCTTAAAGGACTCTTTCAACTTCTCAGCATTTCAACAACAAAACAGTTAAGACATTCTGAAGAAACTTACCAAGTCAGAATATATTACAGTGACGGTAAAAGGAACCAGGTGTCTAAGGCGTTAAATGACTTTAAAAGCATGAAATGGCGATGATTTTATGAGATGCTTTTTAAACTGGAGTGATACATCCGTAATGCTGTCAGGCAATTATTTTAATTGACCTTTTCATAGTTAACCCTATCTTACCATTATTATATTAAAACAGCAATGTTTCTGTTCATGACTTCTGGTTCCTATCACCACCACAGTGAAGAAATCTGAGTGGTAAGTTTCTCAGCAAACAACCACACCCAATGACTGTGCTTACAATGCAATGATTAGTGGAATTCCTTGTTAAAATCCTTCAGGAGCACCTGATATAATTTAAAGCAGGACTGAATGTCTGAACTAAGTATTGAATGGTAACTGTAAATACTAGGCTTCCTTGCGGAGAGGTCTGAAAGTAGTTAAGGTAACACATTCAAATGCATTAAAATCCCAATATAATGAATTTGTTTATTTAAATTTGTTCTAATGATAGTGTTTTTTTATTTAAATACATTTTTATAAATGTTCACTACCCAGACAAACAGCTGTCCTTCCAATTTTCCCAGACCTGTGCAATGTACAGTATTTACAGTCAGTGGCACCCTGACGGTGGGGGTAATGACATTAACTTACACTGAAAATTAATATTGTTTTTTCTTTTCTCTGTAAAAGAACTTTTCAGAGTAAGAAGGTTTTGTTCTGATATCAGCAATATACTGTACAACATGAATTCTTAGATATTTGTACTCCGTCAGATTTTTTGTCAATGTAAGTAAATTTAAGTTAATGTAACAAATAGTTTTTGTAAATGATTTTGGCTCAGGTCTGTTGGTCAGTTAATCATGACAATTTGACACAATGTAAAATGTAAAGCTTGATATTTTCAAATTATGAAACACAGTTATTTAACAACAGTAATAACATTCTGTTAATAGTAACTTTGAAGTGGTCTGTAAATAATTTGCAATACTTTTTGGACGATGGCAACTCAAACCTCAGCCATTATAGTCAACTTAAGCACACAGCATGATTTACGTCTTTTTTTAAAGTCATTTTAAGCATAGACTAAGAGCACACTAAATGGGCAATGAGAACTTGACTGCTTCAGAGAACACTAGCGCTCTTTGTTGTTGTAAGCATGTGAGTCCAGGCTAATGACAGTGAGAACAGAGAAGAGCATAGCTGGGATTTGCTGTTTGACCCTTCTGTGTATGAGCATACCCCGACTTCTCCACGCCGCTCTCTGGAATAGCATAGCTGACCTGTATTGACTAAGACACAAGAATCTATGAGTGTGAGAGAGTGAGAGTGTGTCACTATGTGAGAGTGAAAGTGAGAGTGTGTTACTGTCACTATGAGGACCACATGTCCTGAAAAATCTGAAGATGTATGGACATCTTTGCTGGTCCTCACATGGAAACATGCTGCTTTTACCACGTATTTTTGGATAAACTAAGGGACCCAAAAGATTATCTTTTCATACAGATGGTAAGGTTAGGTTTAGGTGTGGGTGTAGCATGACTTCGCAACACTATTACTCTACTCAGGGGAATTGCTCACAAATATAATAATGCTATGTGTGTGTATGACTGCATGTGTGTGGGTCAGTATGTATGCAGAGTAACACAGTTACATATACAGTAACATGCAAAAGTCTGAACACCCCTGGTGCAAAACATGTATTCATTGGCAGAGTCTAACATTTTGGAAAAAATAAGTCTAGAAAAATGTAATATGCCTGACTGTATTCTTTTTTCTTCCTGAGTATGTAAAATTCAACAAATAAACAGTAACAATGCATTCAAATATGCACAATTGTGTGTTTTTTTGTACAGGATGCATAAAAAAAATCTCAGTGGAGTAGCTTAACAGAGAGAGAGAGAGAAAAAGAGAGAAAGTGAGAGAGAGGGAGAGAGAGAGAGAGATAGAGATAGAGAGAGAGAGAGAGAGAGAGAGAAAGAAAAATTGATTATTAGTTGTGTACACAGTGTAAACAGGAGCTGGCATTTTCATATAATGCATTAAAAGCACAAATAAAACAACAATGGAGATCTAACCATTATATAATTGTAGAGTGAAGCCCTCCTCTTTATGAAATGTAACTCATCAAATATTCATTAAGATTATATAATGAATTTGTGGACTCTGGTAAGGAATATTTTAGGGAAAAATGGGAACATGAGTGTGGTATTCACATTTCTCAAGAGAATATTTGTGCATAACAATGAAAAACTACCCACTTTAATATGCAAAGTGAATTATTCCTGGACAGATCAATTTGCTGGAGGCAGTGTAAAAGACATAATTTGACTTCCCATTTAATGCTTGATATCTTGCAAATACCTCCAGTGATACATGGGACATTCCATTGTAATAAATGTTTCAAGGACTCTGGCAACAACAAGAAAAAAATCTATAACTACAACTGGCATCAACCACATCCAACATTTTAAACCTAAAAAGTCAAGAAAATGTTTTATGAGTTCAATGGGATGCCACCCCTACTTTACTCAATGCTTTTATTTTATATAAGCATGTGGTACCAGCACCTTCCTCAAACACTGAAAATATTTAGGATAAAAACATTCCTTTCATACTGTAAAGAAAAAAAATTCTTCTTTAGATATAATTGTAATGAATATTGTAAACTGTAATGGCACTGCCCCCTGTGGTATATTAGCCTAGTGGGATCTTTAGACTCTTGTCTGTGTTTCTTAGCTTATATCAGCCCGACAGTACGGGAAAATCAGATCAGCTTTGAAGCTGATTTGCACCTCCCAAAAATTACAAACGTTTTCCCAATATCAGAGTGATCTTAAACGGTTATTCGCCCAGATTATATTGTTGTGTGGAGTGACTGTATTCCAGTTTCTCCTCCAGTTTACTCCCAGTCCAGCCAGGGTCATTTGTGAATTGTAAATATTAACTATGTTCAGTACTTACCACTCAGTTTCCTGTAGTGTAGGGTTCATGCCAGTTCTATATATGATGTCTATATATAATGTCTATATAATGTCTCCTGTACAACATTCAGCTTGACATTTTCTGCAGAAAGCACACACCACCAGCATAGCAATCATCTTTCTGTCATCTGCCATGTTTGTTTAGACCCAGAGTCATGTTAGTCTGTGAGAAACTCCTGCAAGGTTTTGAGAATCAGAAGTGTTGGTCATGTGCATGACCTGAAAATGTAGTGTTTCATTCAGGGGCAATCTTTCAGTGTGAAGACTTGACTAAGAACAATCAAGAACAAAATACAATAAAAAATTTAATGTTTGAGATCTGTTACATTTTCAACATTGCTTAGGATTTTTAAAAATCCTGTAGTTCAGGCCAGGTGTTTGTAATATGTTTCTAGGTATTGGACAAGGCATTTCTAGTAGTCACTCTGGATAAGAACAACTGCCAATGGCTGGTGCTGATCCCATTAGGGGATCTAAAAAATCAGGTCTATTCACGCAACTGAGCAGATCAAACAATCCACATGAATCCTTTAACACTTTCTATCAGCAGACCAGTCTTAAAATAAAGGTTTGGAGCCAGGTAATAGAGTTCTTCATAGAAGAAGCTTTTGTAAACGTTTATAAACCTCCACGTAATGTAAGGTTTCTACATAATATCAAGGTTATGCTGATGCTTTTCTAGAACCATATGTCCAAGCTGAGGCCCATTTATGAACCTTTATTTTCCAATGAATAGCTGTGAGGGAGTAGAAGAAGTTGCTTGTGGGTAGTTACTGGCATATGAGGTAGGGAGCTAATGTGTGTAAAGTAGAGCAGGAAGAAGGAGTGGGGGGGGGGGGGGGG
>JBBPDA010153166.1:0-19402 GCA_037974385.1 Arnoldichthys spilopterus | reverse complement strand
TCTCTCTCTCTCTCTCTCTCTCTCTCTCTCTCTCTCTCTCTCTCTCTCTCTCTCTCCCTCTCTCCCTCTCTCTCTCTGTATAGGAGACTGTTTCCCTGTTGTTAGCATGAGTGAGAGTTATTTGCATTTGGTTAGAATGCAGATATCTATGGAGAACGTCTATGCCTTTGTTTATGAGAAAATGAAACAGGATGGCATCTGTGCTGAAGTGCTCTCGTACTCTGAAAACATATGAAAAAAGAACATAGGTAGTCAATAGAATATATTTCCATTCTGGCTCTTTTCTAAAATAATCTGCTTTTTGTTCTGATAGCATTCATTTATCGGTAATTAACGGTTGTGAAGTACACCTTATATAGATAGGAGAACCATCATTGAAAACTCTGAAACATACAGCACACAGTAAATCTACAGTGGGGTTGTTGTCTTCAGAAATCATACTCCGGTTCAGATCCAACAGAATACTGGGGATCGGCATTTAGAATGTGTCTGCGTTTTACATTTTTAGGAGATTATGTTGAGAATACTTAATAAAATAAAATCATGTAATATTTTAAAGAAAAAACAACATTAAAACCACATGCCTAATATATTGTAGACCCCCTTTATGGCCCTTGCATGTCCATTGATCCAATCATGGGAACAAACCTCAACCTGCCATTTAAAAAATTCTCTGATCCAGTCTCCATTACAACATGGCCCTTTTCATGGTCACTCAGCTCCTTATGCTTACCTTTACAAACTTTAGGGACTGACTGTTTACTCACAGCTTAATACATCCCACCTCTTTGTTGTTGTAATGAGATCATCATCAGTGTTATTCAGTTCAACAGCCAGTAACTTTAATGTTGTGGCTGATTGTTGTAGTTTGTAATGGAAAGCCACTGAATACATTCAGGACAGTGTATTCAGATTAAGCCATCAGTAGTTTCTCTGCCTAGCTGTATGTTTGCACTGAAACTAGACCGTGTTTACATCTGGATCCTGGATGATCTGATCACAAGTGCACAGCTCTAATTAGGTCTATTCCACCTGCATTACAATGTGACTCCTTGTGCTTCTTGAGTAACCACTTGTGATCAGATCTCCTTGCACTATATGCAAATAAGCACGCACATGATTTCCATCTCCAGAGACCAAATGTGTTGCTGGTTTTTATGTCTGTGCATGTCTGTCAGAAATTAGGAAAAGAAGAAGAAGAAATAATCAAAACAATACAGACCGCAGCTGCACCATTCAGTTTTTCCAACACAGCCTGTTTTATTCCTTGGTTTGTTTATGGCAGAAAATGACTTTAATATGACACCGATGGCACGAATAAATGCATTATCAATTTTCGCTTTGTTTTCGATTTGGCCTTCCGGGGCGAATTTTATTATTATCCTTATTTCCTTGCTGGAAGTCAAAGAAAATGCTTTTAGCTGAGTTCTAACACTTTCAGATGATGTCAGTTGAGTGGGCAGTACTTCAGTGTGTCTGAGGGCACATTTACGTACGTACTGCTAAAAAAGGCCACATTGCAACCCAGACCACCTCAGAATGAGGTCTGAGTGATTGGAGTGGTGTGTCGTCAATGTGTATTGGTTGCATTCACACCTCCACTTGTGATGCACTACACACATGGCCTTAGATGTTTCATTCAGTATTACAGGATCTAATTTTTTAGTCTTGTATCTTGTACATTTGTCCACCTGTAACATTATTTTTAATACCACTTTCCAGCCATTGTTTTTCTATGTAAATTAGGCTGGTTTGGTTATTGTGCATTTATGGCAGGTATATGCAAATGATCTGCTTTTGATTGGCTGCACTGTTTGCTTTGTCTGGGATGCATAAATGAGTTGGGCTAAACTTCTTTAGGCTAACATAGGCAAATATGTGTAAATATATTAATATGTAAATATGTCAGTTTTCATGACGTTACAGAAACTAAGAATGGACTGTTTTTTTGCAGCTTATGTGGACTGGAGAGTAAACAATATGTTCAAAGTTCAAACCTTTCGAAATGGCAGTTTTTCATGATATCAGCCCTTTAAATGATGATAAATATGTTGTTTTTTTACCATTCAAGTAAAATTCAGGACATTCATTCCAACATTCAGGATATTTATTTCAAGAACCACCTTTTGATACTGTATAGGTCTCTTCTTTCTGTTTCCTAGTGTCTTCATAATTATTGAAAGCCATAAAGTTCTACAGGACTAACATGTTAGAATCATCTTCTACATTTGTCTTCGATTATGTCTGTAAAATAGCATATTTTATTTAAATCTGTCCAGAATTAATGAATATAATCTGTGTGTCCAGTCTGGAGGTGAGCCTGCAGAAACGCAGTGAGGGGCCGCTGTGGTCTGAGCTGGTGCTGGGTGACCGGAGGGGGGAGTATGTCATGAACGAAGAACAGGCTGCAGAGCTTCACCAGAGACTTGCTCACCTAACTGCAGAAGAACTGGTTGGTGTCCTTTTGATCTTTTGTTATTTTTTTCTTCATCCTTATTGTTTTCTCCTCTGCTTTAATTGATTCTCTTATCAGTCTCATCAGACCCATATCTGTATATATACACCACCATTCACACCTGTAGAATCACATTAAGTGAAAGTGACTGTTTTGTCATTGTGAACACACTCAAGCACCACAACAAAATGTGACCTCTACATTTCACCCATCGCACGTGGAGCAGCGGGCAGCTGTCAACAGCGTTTGAGGAAAAAGTCATTCTTTTTTTTATTTAGGGATGCACTGTTATGGGAGGTCCTGGCTGTACATATCGGTCATGGTCACTGTGATGTGTGAACATTTTAAAGTGTATATACAGTGCCCAGCATAAATTAGTAAACCCCAAAACATTTTTCCTAAAATCCTCCAACTCCATTTGAATTTAATACTGTCTACGGGATCCTATACCATGAAATCTTATGGCAAATCTGGTTAAAAATAAGATTTGTCAGTACAAATAAATCAAAATAGGACTTCACAAGAAGGTTTTAAGACTGTGGTGCAATAATGAATACACTCCAATAATGCTCTTGAGAATAAAACTTGAAATATGTTAATTAACAGATTAATCACACAGGTGGCAACCTGGTAACTTACGATTAAGGAGTATTTAACAAGTAACCATGGCACCACATGGAAGAGAAATGTCATGAACTTTTCTGTGTAAAGAAATTTCTCTTTCTCAAGTCTCAAGGCTAAAATTGATGCTAAGGTCTTGTTTAGGCAGCTAAGATCCTGATTTGTCAATGTATATGTTTTAATTGGGACAGATTTTAGATTTTGTGCAGTCTAAACAGCAAAAGGCCACATATAATTCCTCTATTTCTGATTGGCCACATAGGTAGTTAGTAATTAAATCTGGACACGCAAGTCAGTTTAAGCAGCCAGATTTGATTTTGTGTGTTATTAACTTTCATGGTTCTTGATGTCGGAATGTTCCATAAATATGCTGGAAACACCCACTATAACTCAGACCTGGAGAGGTCCAAATTTTTCTTTGTATGCTGTAGTTTTACAGTGACATTTACTAAAATTTTAAACTTGGTCATCTCTGAATATAAAAGGTAGAGCCTTTTGGGCTTTTATCTAATGTTATCTGCCATCCATTTGCTCCTGCTCAGTCATGTTCTGTTCATGTTTAAGTAGCTGAAAAGCACACAACTGTTTTTGGAATAAAACATGATCCTTCTGCTAGTTATAGCTGTTAAGGAAAGATCACACAGCAGGGACTTGGCTCATAAATGTGACATGCTCGCAGAGTGTTGTCTGGCCTTCCCTTATCAACATACTCCCATGACAATTGTTACTATGGCAACCACTGTGGACAAGTAAATTTGACTACAGTATGACAATATACATTATGACTCATAAGACTAAAGTTTGAACAAAGCCTGAAATGTATTTTTAGATCAAATTAATACACAAAATTATTTTTTTAGAAACAGCATGAAGATTAAATGATGGAGCATATAATCTCAGTATCTAAATGAATTTATTAATTATATAAGTGATCTAAATTATGTATATATAGTCATTTGCAGTTACCCTAAAATCTAGTTTTAGACCTTCACTGTATCTCAGTCATTTTGGAATAATCTGCAGGTCTATTCACATTTACAGTGTCTTAATTTGTATCCTGGTTGTTTTCTATTCTGTTCTTTTCTCTTACATCTCAGCTTCTCTCCTGATTTGTTCTCTTTAGAACGCCAACCCAGAGAAAGACAAGCCGCCCTGTAATGCACAAGAACTGGAGGAGTGCGATGGTTTTCCAGAGGACAGTTCAACGCTAATGCGATTTGATGGGGCCACCCTGAAGCCTACACATGTGGTAAGACAACACATGTACATCGCACACACTTTGAGCAGAAAACAGGGCTATGCATGATCCTTCAAGGCCGTTTAAATCAACCAAAATAAACCTTGGTTAAATTTCCAGGAAGGATACGACAGTATGTCTACAAAACCTTTCTTACAATTTGTTCTCTGTGAATCTTGTGCAAGAGTGAAAGATAATGAGCTTTCACATAGGCTTAGGAAATAGACATCTTGTTGCTATTGTGACCAGGACTGAGGTGTTGATGCTAATCACTTGTTCTACTTCAGTTTCTTTGGTGTATAATTTTCCTTGATCTTCTCTTTCTAGAGCTACAGGCATTTACTGTGATCTGATATTGTGCTTGTTATTTGTTTGTTTATTTATTGTGACAGTAATATCAAGGATTGTACATCCTCAGATAAATGATACATCTCAGCGAGAGTAAGAAGTAAAGGAAAATGTGATGAAATCACTATGCCACCAACAAGGATGGTGGATAAAAACGTATTTATATGTTGGCATTCATTTCGTTCAAAAGCACTGAGGGTTAGATATACTAAGCCTTTTTTCCAGGTGCATATTGAATGGGTGTGTTCAAGTACAAAACAGTTTATGGGCTGTGTGCGTGGTTCCATTTATTTAATTGAAAAATTGTGCAATACTTAGAGAATGATTTAAAGAAGTGGATGGAGATAATACATGTTCATCCCATTGACAAGGAAGCTAAACATTCTGGGATTTTAGAGAGGCGTTTTGCCATTAAGGTGGTGTCTTTTTCCAGGAGTTCAATGGTAATTTAAGCATTGCATTTTACAATAGCGTGGCTTCAAAGATCGGCATCGGTATTGGGACTGACAGAACTTAAAGTGGATCAATGCGTGTCTAGTTAGATAGGTGGGTCACACCAGACACTAAAAAGGCAAAGGTTCACATACTTTTGTTACTCATAGATATGCAATATTGGATACTTTTCCTCAATAAATGGCCATATATATATATTTTTAGGACTTTAGTATTCAAACTTCTTACAGTCATACTGTATATTGTCATACTGTAGTGGGCAGTGGTGGCTTAGTGGTTAGGACGCTGCCTTTGAGACCTGCAGATTCGAGTCCCGACCCGGGCACTACTGAGGTGCCCTTGAGTAAGGTACCGTCCCGCTGCACTGCTCCACGTGTGCATGTGTTAGGGGTTAAATGCAGAGATTGCATTTCGATGTGGTGCTTTACTGTGTTCACAATGACAAAAAGTCACTTTCACTTCACTTTTAGGTCATATGTATGTAGAAATGTAGAACATTTGAAATGGTCCACTTTCATGCACCACTGTAGCCACTTAATGTCTGAAGACCATGATGGAGTCCTCTCATAAAATATTTTCTGCATATCCCTTGTGTGTCCAGGTATTAAGTAAAAGGAAAAAAATGTCCGGCATATTTTTGCCCCTTTTGGACCAGTCTGCACTGAAGAGATAAAGTACACCATTGGGCAGGCACTGGTCACATACTGTGCCATTTATTAACATCAGACTAATTCTTACATTGGTGGTTCACTTGATGTCATTCCTCACTATATTTCAGCAAAGAAAAAGGCAGTTTCATTCCTGCTCTTATTGGACTATTTCCGGGAAGTAATGGATTTTTATCTCTGTAGGTTTCTCTACTATTGCTTAATGCACCTTTTATTTGCAGCATGTCTTTCAGAGCACTAGCTGCTCCATTTACAGTAGAAGAAGAAATCTTTCATGTTATGGCTTTCTCCCCAACATCATCATCTCTCCATCTTGCTAAATCACTTGCTTTGATGCATGGGGGAAACATTCTGACCTTTATCTGAGTGGGCTTGCTCCCAGACAAAGACCTTGCTCTTGGCGTCACTGGAAAGGCTGCCCCTGAGGCCTTCAATTGCACGTTCGTGCCTCAGCTGGATGTGGGAACAGAGCCAGAAGGTCTTCTGCTGCCTCTCCAGAGCAGCATATCTCCACTGACTCACACCTGGCCACTTGAACATAACTAGGAAAGCTGCAGGTTTGGAAAGAGCTTTGACATTTACTGTAGATCCTCTTGAATTAAGCATTAAAATCTTCCTGCCAGCAATTTTGAAAAGATGAAGGGTGTTTCATTAAATGCTGATTGCGTATTTCTAAGACGATGGACTTGATATGTCTTTCCTATTAATGAGTGCCGTAGTTATTATGTAGAAGAGAGAAAAAGAAAGACACTAAGACACTACACAGATCATGCTAAAAAACCTGTGTTTGGTAATAAACCTTAGTGTTAGATGGAACCTTTGGATTTAATGCCGGACATATTTCTTTTTTTTTTTTTTTTTTTTTAGGATTTTTTTCCATTACAAGCTCCTGTTCTATTCATGACTTTGGCCAGATTTGACACAGCTTGGAACACTCAGCCGTGTCCGTGCCTCTCCACACACAAAGCCAGACACACTGTAGTTTCTACATAATTATGCTGTAGGTAGAAGCTGCCCTTGTGTGCTGGCCTGTTTTTTTTTCACCACACAGTGTTCTGTTACATTAGGCCAGGGAGAAATAATAGCTCATACCATCTCTCAGTGGTAACTCTGCATCAAAGATGCCATCATGTAAATTTCTACATTTGCTTTGACTTCTCTGACCATTATTCTAAAGCCATAGACAAAGTGGGGACCTTTAAAGCACCCATGCTTTGCAATTTTGTACGTTTTATTTTTTGTTGGCTCCTGCAATTGCCCTGTTTTAACACAGCTATTAATAAAGTATGCATGGGCTTAATGCATTAGGAAATGCAATTTTAACAATGCTTGCAATGCCTTCCAAGAACCTCCCTTTACTCGGCTAATAAGGAAAATATATACATTACAACTGAGCCTATTACCGCAAGTGCAAAGGTAATCACAATTTTTTTTATTCCTAAAACATCTTGTAATTAATAGGCAACCCCACTCATTTAGTATGTTGTGCCACCTCTTACAAGAAGACCTGAGAACAGAGTGGGTTTTAATGTGATTATTAGATTATTGTCCTGCTGGAAGGTCCAGTTATGACCGTGTTTTAACTTCTTGGCAGTGATGGCCAGATTTTGACTTAAAATCATCTGGTGCTTCCTAGAATACATAATGCCATGTAAGCAGACAATGCTGCCAAGGGTCTTTGGAGGAGAAACAGCCCCACAGCATCACAGATCCTTCACTTAAAGCTTGGTGTTAGGTTTTTATCTGTGCAGCCATTTATATTCCTATGTCAAACCCTGCTTGAGCGTTTTGAGTCAAAGAACTCCATTTTTATTTTGTCAGACCACAACACCCTGTCCCAGTAAAAGTTTGTTTTTTGGCATGGAGGTGACTCCTTATTGTGTATTTGTAGACATGGCAACCACAAGATTCTACCAAATTCTGTAATTCTGAAATTGTAAACTTTGGAGATTTTTATTTTTAACTTTTCTGATCATCCTCCTCACCGTGAATTAAATGCTGAATTAAATAGACCTTTATACTTTACCAGGGTAGTTTATGGTAGTTTTGTATTGCTCTGAGTATTTTTTGTGCAACACACTTTTGCCTTATTGCAATGGAATGATCTTGAATCTTTTCCATGACTATGGATGACTGGCACCTCAGTTTTATACCGTAGTGAAAAAGTAAATTGCTTCATTGCTTGAAACTTCCTAAACACCTAAGCCAACTTTCTGTGATTGAGGTTATATTTCATTTGCATTTCCTGTATTTCTTTAGGGTGCCAATAATTGTGACATATGTGAGTTTGTTAGATTTTTCTACAAGCACTAAAGTTACCCCAAAATTGTAATTTTAGTATTGTACTAAGATACTGACTGAGTCTTTCATTATTTTAGACCCTTAAATTCCACCTTTGTGTATTGTGTGCTGTTGGAAAAAATAGACTACGGCACAGTCTTTGAAAATAGTTGCACACTAGGGATATCTTGGAAACAGAACTCCACTTAGCACATTAACACATGCCCTTTAGCTTGCCATGCTGTTACCCAACTGTTGACAATGAGCCATCATATCTTGGCTGTTTTGTTATACACACCCAAGTTCCTGACAGGCTGGTGCATTGTAAGCTGCCGGTTGAGAGTGCTGACAGCTTGAATTTACACAATCCTTGAATACGAGTGAGGAAAGCAGTTGTGGGGAGATGTCAGTGGCATTTTATGACACTAACTGCAAGTATGAGTGATGCTAATGTGGGCTGATGTAAGATAGCCACAACTATCCTCCCAAACTGCCAAAACTGCTAGTTCTACCACTGCTCTGTTGTTATTTCTGTCCTGATGTTATGAAGTAAATCTGTCCATTTTTTGTGTTTTTGTGTTGTTTCATTGCAAGCCTTTGCTGTTGTAATGACTGTTTTGGACATACTACTGTAATTACATTTGAACATCCTTTGCTGATGTTTAATGCTTTAAAGAAGCACAGTCCCTTGAGCAGTATTTTGATCTAAGTGGTGCATAGTTTTACTTGGATGTTTGCTCTAAAAAATGTTCTGAGAGGCTTCATGCTCCTGTATTCGTAGGTGAACCTGGGTAGCCACCAGTACCTGTTTACTGTAGACATAAATCCATCTGAAATGCCAGCCTTCTGTCTCCGCCATGATGTGGATGCCCTGCTTTGGCAGCCGAAGCCCGAGCAGCCCAATGAGATGTGGGAACATGTCGCTACCTTTAATGCATTGGGTAAGTTCAGCTGACACAATCGCTCTCGTTTGATCATGTCACTACTCCTCCACTGCTCCTCCTCACTCCCACACCTGCCACTACTCTAAGAGTCTACATGTCTTCAGGTTGGATGTTAAGATGACATTAGAGCAGGAGTTGTAGTGTTTGTGGTATATACTCCATGATAAATAAAATCTGGTCGTGACTCATGTTTAGTTTGAAGCCATCCGTGAGAAGCAACATGCCAACACGACTCAGGAATAATTAATAGACCAATCCTATTTTTATCTCAGTTACTGTAAAGTGGTTTGTTGAAGCTCAACAGAATATGAACCAAGTTGCGTCCCGCTCCTCTCTTCTACCATCTACTGTTACTCCTCCTTTTCCTGTCTGGGTTGAAGCATAGAATGTATTAGTGCTGACTAGATTATGACTGGAATTAGATCACATAAAAATGCATCGAACAATCTGATGTTTATTCCAAGCTTCTTTAAAGAGCTCATATTATGAACGTTTTCCAATTCCTTTTTCAATAAAAGTGTTTTATGCAGTCAATACGGCCCATGGTGTTTTGAATGAATGGTTTTTGTGATGTGCCAAAAATCAATACATTTTAATGTTTGCCTCTTTAGCTTATAGCGGTTTAGCTCCACCCATCCACATTGAACTTACAAGGAAGGCTTTTAATTGAGGCACGTTACTGGAATACCAATCAGAGTGGAGGTTGCTTACAAATGTCTCTCCTAAAAAGCCCACTGACCTGTTTAAGTCTGTATGATAAACTGAGGTTGTAAAATGGTCATGTTAAAATAAATAATGACTATTTTCTTCTATACAAACCCATGGGAACATAACGAGAACGAGCCTGAGGGGGAAAAGATAAATAAATTCAGGAAGAATGTAGAATGTGGGTTCATTAAAATCTTTTGTTTGAGATGAGCTGACATTGAGAGTGAATGAGTGACTAGAAGCTTTTCCTTCTACAGTGTGTGACTAATCACATTGTCCTTCTCCAACCCCTGTTCCTCAGTGAAGAATTTCATTCCAGAGCTTGAGTATATTTCTGCGAATACAGCTTTGGTTACTGTTTGTGTGCGGAATGTAACAAAACAAAAAATAGAGTCATAAAAATATCATACTTTTTGTTTTGTATTTTTCCCCAATATATGAATCCGTTGGTGCTCTCGTCAGTTATTCGGTCGAGCACATTTTGAATCCATATCTTAATGAAACATGCATTGAATTTAGCTCAACCTGATTGTTCCATCACTGCTGCTTGGTTTAGCTCATTTATGGTCAAAACATCCACTGAATTTCACTGTGTCTTTAATTAGTAGACCTTCACCATAAACTTCCTCACCTAAAGTCAAAGGCTGCTAGTTGCAGGTGGTTCTGTTGCACACATTTGAAGTTGTGTGGATTTCTCAGAGACATTTTAACGGACTCCAACATTTTTATTTGACTTTTACTTATTTGTTTTATGGTAAAAAGAAATCTTGACTGTTTGATGGAGGCCTATACTTGGAGTTGTTGAATGAAAATTTCCCCAAATGAACAGAAAATGCTTTTTTCTTCGTGTAGCCATTAAAGTGTTAAACACAGCAGATAAATGTAAAATTATGAAAAAGATATTTCACTTAGAAATTCTACAAAACAATTTGGCTAGGGGTGCTTAAAATTTTACATATGGCTCTACATCTACTACTGTACTTTTATAAGTTTGATCCCAGGTGATGATACAGCCATCTGAGTTCAATTGACATTGCTCTTTCTGGGTTAGTAGGGAGACTCTCCAACAGATTTGGCACTCCTTTAAGAGCATTACACCGTCCTTGCTATTCGTAACCCTCGCAGTGTTGGTGGTACTGTGTAATTGGTGGAGTCCTAGCTAGTGGGTGGAATTGAATTTTACTAAATTGAGGACGAAAATAAAATTGCTCAGTGTAATATAACTGATACTGACACCCCTAACATTAGTCTAAGCCTTATATGCTCATTCACATGTACACACTAATTGTTGATACAATTTTTGTTGTATTATCAAACATTTTTTGCAAGTAAATACCTTGAAAGTGATTGGAAACTAACTGCTCTGTCCTCTCATTTGTGCTGCTTCCTTTTCTCTGTCATTCGTCATGTCCAGGTTACGTGCAGGCTTCAAAGCGGGATAAAAAGTTTGCGACCTGTGCCCCCAACTTCTCCTACGCCGCGCTGGCTGAATGCCTGAGGCGGGTCTTTATCTACCGGCAGCCTGCTCCAGTGGACACGGTGCTCTTCAACCGCAAACAGGGGAGGCAGGTTGGCCAGGTTGCCAAGCAACAAGTAGCCAGCTTGGAGTCCAGTGACCCTGTGCTGGGCTTCAGGGCCACTAATGAGAGACTGTTCATTTTAACCTGCAACAATCTATTTATACTCAAGGTGAATAATTAAATCTCCTATTCAGGTGTTCCACAGGACATAACCCAGCAGTCTTTTCTAAGACTGTGCTTTTCAAGTGGAGGGAAAAAAGCCCTGAAACCTTCTTGATGGCTTTGAGCGCTGCTCATACGGTCTGAATATTGCTCACAGACGTCAGTATCCACCGTATGAGTATCTTGTTTACGACTAGACAGAAGATAGCAGCTTATAGCGTGTGAGTGTGTATCTGATTACTAATTGTGTAAAAAGTCCACATTCCTCTCCAATCAGTTACAAAGTGTTGTACAACTGTTTAAGATGCTGAAATAAAGTAAAATAAAATAAAAGAGCATAACTTGGCTGTAATATTTCACTGTTCAGATTGAATGTTTTTTGCAGATTGAGGTGAATTTTTTGACTGGGACAAACACTTCATGCGTTGTGCTAACAATGTTTGTGCAATGTATGCATGGACTTCTTTTAATTTTGCAAAGTAGATTAAAGTTAATACATAAAAATTATATGCAGCAGGACAAAAATGACAGCTACTGAGATCTGATTGGTGGGTAAGCTGATTAGCTCATTATTTGCATGAATTGGTTTCCACTCACTTGCTGTTAAGTGCTAACATATAACAGCAGTGTTGAAATGTTTTATTCTGTTCTGTGATGAAAAACATTTCTGTGTTAAAGGATATATCGTTTATGAATTTGTGCAAAAGCTCACTCACTTTGGACTTACCCTCTAGTGCCTGACAAACCAGAAGGACAATAGCCAGTGGCAGTTCACCTACTACAAACTCTCTGGTTAAAAGCAGTAAAGTAGCCAACAGCCACAGTTTACTGTGCTGACCAAACATATCAAAGGAAGACTAGGGTGGGATAGTTAGCTAGCAGAGCTGGATTGCAGTTTCAAAGCTTATAGCACTTAGCAACTGGGTGATGTTCAGCTAGAAGAAGTGTTATACTGTGACAATACTGTGTGAACTCCCAAGTAAAAATTTTTTTTCTATTTTGGGGGGAAAATAAAACCCAGAAGTGTTTTGTTGATTATCAGATCATATTCCTCAAGGAATTTTTAGCAGGTCTCTAAGCGTAAGGAGAGGCTATTGGTTTAAGGGTCAGTTTCTTAAACTAGGTTTAGTCCTAAGCCTTCGTGGTTCATCATTAGCACTGCAATTTAGTCCAGGACTATGCTTAATCCATGTCTGGGCCCAAGATTGTGTGTAATGTTTAAGTTCTATGCTGATGATCTTTGTCTTTGGGTGCTTCTATCAAATAATTTAATATATTAGATGATTTTATCCTAATCCATCTTCTATAAATGACTTAATTGAGGAATTTTGTTAAATTAATTACTATTCCACTGCAAATTTCTTTTGAGGATATTTTGGCCTAAAATGTATTTCTTTTTTTAAAAAAATCCATGCTGTGGAAGAACCTGAGCTGTACAGTCTCTACGTTGCTCCACTTTTGGTTCTCTATGGAACCTTTCAATATATGGGTCTTTCAAAATGTGTGTGAGTGTGTAAAATCTTTTTTAAAGGTTAAAGAACCTCCATGTAATGTATAAGGATCTATACCAACTACTGTTATTTGCTTTATCAGTAACAAATATTTTTGACCAAGCCAAGGACCATTTTAGAACCTCTATCTGTAAGAGTACATTATTAACAGTATCCGTACACTTGGGACACTGTTTTTCAGAAATTGTTCATCATAGACCCAGTGGTGTTCCTTATTTAAATGCCTGAATGTGTTATTACACAGCTTGCTGTGGTGTGGTGAGGTCATTGGATTGGATGACCTCTGGGCCAGTTTGTATGCATTGAAAATTTGTCATTAACATACTGTTGTCACTTTAATGTGCCTCAGAGGACTGTGTGATTGGTGGAGTTAATTATGCTGGGGAGACGATCTGTGTGGCCTCTATTAAAGCAAGACAGAGAGCGAGTTGATCATGTGATCAAAAATGCATTATGAAAAAATTCCATTAAAAAAAAAAGACAAATGGTGAACTGTTGCTCTTTGTGCCCTGGTTGTCTGTCGTGGTGCATGCAGGTCAATGGCAAAGTGTTGATCAAAGAACACGTTTGGCTCAACAGTTCGGCTTAATGTTCTTGCATTCTTTATCATTACCACCCTGGCAGGTCTTTGGTGTGCAGTAGTTTATGCCTACCAAAATTAATCCAAGGAAGGACTAGTGAATCAGCGACAGGGTCATGGTAACCCAAGACTCACTGATGCATGTGGGGAATTAAGGCTAGCCCATCTATTTTGTTCTTATGGAAAAGCTACTGTGGTTTAAAAAGTGAATCCTGACTGATAGAACAGTGTCAGAACACACAGTGCACCACAGTCCGAGCTGCTTCAGCAGCATAAGGGACCTGCTCAATGTTATGCAGGTGGTGTTAATGTTCTAGCTGATCAGTGTACTTTTTACAACCATCTAGCCACACCATAGCAACCAATTGTAGTACCATAGCAACACCATAGCATCTACCTAAAATTCCCTAGCGACCACTTAGCAACATTTTAGTAACCAAGTTAAAAACCATAGAAACTGCCAAGCAACATCCTGCCAACCTTTTGAAACACCATATCCGCTATCTAGCTTGAGATGACCAACTACCTAATACACTATAGCAAATAAAAGGCTCAGAATTGAATCAGTATTTCAATGCAAATGATAAATATTCCTTTACACCCCCCTGCTTCCTTTTTTACATTAACTGAAAGTCAATGTAAAAAAGCTCAGCATTATGTAGTATGACTGAATAAAACGGTTTCTGTTTTCCTCTCCTGAGCCCCATCTACCCCTGCAATCTCCAGAGTTGGCCATGGCCTCCTGTCAATTAAAAACCTACCTTGCCAATGCCTTGCATCACAAACATGCATATTTATATAGTGGAGGTATTGTCATGTTTGGATTATGCATAAAGCAGTGAAATGGTAATCTAGGCTTGGCTACTGATTATTGATTAGTTGATCCATCAGATTATTCATTGTGAAGAAAGTGATAAGGCAAGAAGACTTATTGAAATGAAATTTAAAATGAATAAACCCTGGTCCTGTTGCAGGATCCATGTGTCTGTGTGTTTAAATATAGCCAAACACCCTCTGGCCACCTTATCAGATACACATCTCTTGAAGCTGGTGTACAGTAAAAAAAACTAGCCTTATCTTTTGATGCCAAGTTACTTCCCACGACCATGGCAGTGTCACTGCTATGTTGATCCTGGTCCACCACCCATATACAAATCCTATTTCCAGAAAAGTTTTGAAATAAAAACAAGAATGTGTGACTTAACCCTTTTGAACTTTTATTTACCTGATTTACCTGACTCCCTGCAGTGGCTCCCGATCTTGGCACAAATTAAGTTCAAGTCTGTGATGCTCGCCTACAAGATCTTCAATAGATCAGCTCCCAGCTACATGAAAACACTGATCCAGTCTTACATACCCATCAGATCACTCATATCAGCGAAGGGAACAGCGCTTGGAAATCCTATCCCCACGTGGGATCAAACACCATTCCAGACTCTTCTCCTTCATTATTCCTCACTGGTGGAATGAGCTGTCCAGCTACACTAGATCTGCAGAGTCTCTCTCCACATTTAAGAAGCGTCCTAAGATTCTGGGACTTCAGACTGCTCCGCACCCACCTCAGCACATAAGTCAGTGGTTCATGTACAAACTATTGCTACCTGATTACTATCTAGGAGACATTCTCTAGGCAGTTATGTTCCACTTAAAAGTTTTTGAAAATAAATGAAAAGTGTTTTCATTGATGCGTTTGGAAGAAACTAAATGTATCTTTATCTTCTCTTGCTCAGAAGTTGGGACCTATGTATTAAAACATTTTCTTAATATTAACACTAACAATGAATAATGACCGCAAATTTTCTCTGGCAGCAGTCTTGACGTTACACACGACCTTCTCAGGTATAATTAGTCAAAGGCTGGCAATGGTCTTTTGTTAAAATAAGGCCTGTAATTATGATAAACTTGACCCTGTAGTCGCCTCTAACCCTCTGATTGTAGTAAGTCTTGCATTCCTATTATCGCTGAACAGGACTCTTTCATTAAACTAAAGCACATTTAGTCAAAAATAAATGGGCTGGAAAAGAAGTTGTTTTTCCCCTGCAGTAATCATTTCAGCCCTTCTGTTTTCTAGTTATCCCTCATTCATATGTATTTATTCTCTTGATCCTTCTGTGATATGATTAGGCAATGAAAGCAAAGCAGGTCCTTGGAATACAAAGATGGTTTGGTTTTATACTTAAAAAAAGAACCCCAAACCTTATAGTATCATAGTAGCAATGGATGTTTGGATCCTCCCCACTCCTTATACAGAGAGAGAGAGACATTCACACTCCATTCTCTTCAGCTGCCCCTTTTACCACACCAGTCAAAATGAGACAAAATAATTTTTTAGACAGCAGTCATAAACCATTTGATTTTAATAATATAATGACTATATAGAAATCGGAGCCAATTCATAACTTCTGTGTCTCCTAGTGCTGCGCTACACTTTGTACATTTTCTGAGAACACACTGCTTGGACTCTTTTTTTCTATTAGCTTCACCCTGCCTGTAACACCATTCATAAGCCCTGTGTATCTGCCATCTTTACTCCAAATACATCTATGCTTTAGAAACCTGACCTTGAAAAGTCCTAAATCTCTACAATTCCTTTCAAACTGGTATCCAAACATAGGCAGTGTGCAGTGCTGCTGACACTGTATCTAAACCTACTAGTATTTCAATGACTGTTCCACTAAGCCAGTTTAGTTTTAACTGAAGCTAAAAGGTTAATAGGGCTAAAAACTAGTAAAAGTGTGTATCCTATGACTGGACCTTCATCACTCTTGCCTCAAACCTTGTGGTCAAGTAATCTCAAATAGACCTGCTACACATAACTCTTATTTTCAGTAAAAAAAACATGAAAACAAATCTGTTTGAGTTTACTTAACAGCACAGTACAGTTTGTGGTGTGTCATAATTTAGACATGCAGTTTACAATATTGTATTACCTGTTAGCTACATTACCTTCATAGACCCAGAACAAAAATAAAGAAGCAAATTTCAGCCACAAAATATGTTTTGACTGACTGTGTACATTTAGTTTAAGGTGAAACATGCATCGATTTTTGCTGAATTATCCCTAAAAAACAATTTAGTCCACTTTACTTGATGAATGTACTGCACCTGAGCACATCAGCCTGGAGAGCGTTTACTTCCCCTGTTGTGATAATACCAGGTAATCGTGAAGATAGCTTTTTACTTTAACAGAAACTTATTTTGCTGATGTGTTGATTTAAATGCAAATGAGGGTGATTTGTTTGTATAAAATTACATCTTCTCTAATCTAATGAGGACAGTGGATACATTTACATACAAAAACACTGGCGCCTTTGCTTTGAAGAAAAGGGAATCTTGCCAAATGTCTAGACAGCAAGTTTACTTAATCTATATACAAGGTGCTCTTGCCGGCACATTTGTTGTCATCATTGCAAGATTGTTCATAATACGCTATAATTTATTCCAATTTTATATAATCACCTGAGATGAATCTATTGTGATTTCTGAGTGTTATGGATATGCTTAGCCTCCTCAGTCTGAAGTATGTCCATTATCTTTCTGCAGAATCCAATTTTCAGCCCACAGTAACCTGCAAGCTGGGAGAAGATTTAATATGGGTGAAAGATTGTTCTAGGGGGACGCTAAATGGAAAGATGGCTTTGCTAAGGAGAGAATAATAGTGAATACTAAGCAAGTAATAATGGCCCAGCATCCTTGACTTCTATAGCAACTGAAGGACTTTAAATTAAGCCATCCAGCCTGTCATCTCAATGTATTGATACCTGTCATTGTCTGCTTTAGACCACTGAGTATTGAATCTCCAGATTCAGTGAAGATATTGCAATTTTATGCTTTTTTTACATACATTTACAAAGCATCCATAAAGCAACTCTGCAGTTTTATTTAAGTTCCCAAATGGTTCTTGGATTGGAGGTACATTTATAAAACTGTTATTGGTGTAGATACTTAACTATGTTTGGAAGATATTTAAAATGTTTTTAACACTCGCACATCTGGGGGGGTGGGGGTGGGGGTGTAATACCCGCTGGCATTGTGCAGCTTGAGACGGGCTCATGAACTGCACTGGTGGTCAGGTTTAGGACGCTCCACAGACTGTGCCATATGGGTATCCTCATATGGGTATCCTCATATTAGCCCCATACGCATCATATATAATTTAAGAGACAAAATTCTTTGTTTAGATGGTTTTCCTGTAACCTTCCACCAATGTGTATTGACTGTTTTCTGTCTCTGAATGTTTTGTTCTCATGTTTTGATTTAAGATTACATCACTATGCACCAGCGGGTGAGGAAAAATAATATTAACCTATATCATGTTTCAGCTCCCCTTTCCCAACCCCCTGTGGTCATCGAGAGAAAACTTTTACTCTGAAAATGTGTTATGATTTTCCATGCACGCTGACATTAAATAATAAAAAACTTTATAGCTGTAGTAATAGATAAGTGGTTTTTCTATTGCTTTGCTCCAAAAAAATTTTTTGTACTTTTACAACTTCACAATAACATTAAAATATTTGGTAGTTTTTTGTTCTCAAATGATGTACATTTACGCCTTTTGCATTACAAAGTAATCATTTACATTTTTACTTTTAGCTTGAGGCTGTTCTGCTTTGTCCACTCTAAAATACTATTACATTTGTTCTAATGAGGGACTGGAGGTTGTACAGTTGTTTCATGTATTTAATTCTTATTTGCTTGCTTCAGGGGTGTTGAAAGATGCACTAGAACAAAGTACATCAGTAGGACTCCTTTGGGAATGGCTGTCAGTTTTACAAACACACTCTCTTTTTTTCTCCCTATCTTTTTATCTGTGCCATCACACAGTGATGAACATTAATTATATGCCTGCTTAGAATTTGCTGTCACTGTGTGTCTGTGAATTGAATGAAGTTCACGACAGCCTGGAGTCAAAGCAGTTTGTACGAGTGCCTAGCCTTTTCTACTTAAAGGTACTGTAAAATAAATTACATTTCTCAATGACAGTTACATTATTAAGAGGAATCAATGCTTCATTCTATAGACTCTACTTCTGTACTACACAGTAGATTTTGCGCTGTTGCAGAGTTGGGTAGTATTGCACCCAGCATCTGAATAACAGGCTGTTTTTAAGTGGATATTTAAACTAATGATTTCATTGTTGATATTTCATTGATTTCATTTCTATGTAAAAGTCAACTGTACTGTAAAACTGGGTGTGGAGCTATTGTGTTAGTTTCAATTAAGTAGAGTAAAGAGAAAAATTTTAAGACAATGTTAAAAGAGGTTACAAAAAGACAGAGAAGAAAGTATTCAAACATCACAAATTAATAATATAAGTTGTATAAGTTGCTTCTGTTTTTGGCAGTTACAGCTTCAAACATCTACGGTAACCAATACTAATTTTTTGGCAGCATTGTGGTTCTGCTTTGGTCCATTCTTCATCGCAAACCATCTTCAGACTTTAAGGTTACAATGGTGATTAAGTCAGGAGATTTGTTTGGCCATTCAAGCAACTTACCTTCTCTTAAGAAGCCAGTTGAGTTATTTTGGCTGTATGTTTATGTAATTTCCATCTTGTGCCTGTTCATGGCTCGTGAGATTATTTTACCTCTATGTCTAACTAGTGCCCCCTGAAGTAGGGCAGGCACAAAGTACTTTTCGGGCAATAGCTCAAACCATTAAATCAAAATTTGCATGGCAAGCTGGTTTCTAAGTGTAAGGTATCAGGTAGGACCCGCTACAGATGAAGGGGGACTACCGCCATCCAGCGATCGGCGCCGGTCCCCATCTCCCGAGTACTGACTGGGTCAACTCATCCAGATGCTGCTAGTTACACACATGGACAAAATTGTTGGTACTCTTCAGTCAATGAAAGAAAAACTCAAAATGGTCACAAAAATAACTTTAATCAGACAAAAGTAATAATAAATAAAAAT
>JBBPDA010153145.1:0-19404 GCA_037974385.1 Arnoldichthys spilopterus | reverse complement strand
TGAAATGCAAATCAGTTTCTATCTTTTATTTAAAGTTATTTTTTCAATTTTCCTTTTGATATGCTATCTGTCACTGTAAAATAAACTTTTAACCATTAAAATGATACTGTTCTGAGACTTTTCATTTCTTTGTCATTGAACAAACTTACAAAATCAGCGAGGTGTCAAATAATTATTTCCTCCACTGTATATAAATTGGACAAAAATATACTTTGTCATTTATTCGCTTAGTACAATTATCCAATTTTACATATCTGTAAGTGGCATTAGTATGTGAGCTTCAGGGATTAGCAGTTAATTTACATATAAAATTCAAGTAAGGAGTTTTCAATTACTGAGATGATAATCAGGTGTAAATGGATGCCCTGATTTATTTAAAGAATAGGGATCTATCGAAAACTGATCTTCACAACACATTTGTGGAGATGTAATATTACATTAACAAAGGAGCTCTTTAAGAACCTCAGAAAAATTGTTAATCCTCATCTGACTCAAAAATGTTGCAAAACAATTTCTAAAGAGTACAGACGACAAACTGCGTAGACTGTGTACAAATGGAAGAAACTCAAGACCATTGTTACCCTGACCAGGATTGCTTGCCGAACAGATATTACTCCAAAAACAAGTCATTTCGTAGTTTGCAAGGTCACAAAGGTTTTACATTGCCCTCGTATTATCACATGACTAATGTTAATGCTCATTAGTTCATAATGATAAAAACATTGAAAAAATATAAACAAGCCAGAAGCCAATTGTGGATAGAAGAGTCCAAAGGCCAACATTTTTGCTTTAAATGAGAAGCGCAATCTTTGGAAAAAGGAAAACACAGCATAAGAACCTTATCCCATCAGTGAAACATAGTGGTGATAGTATCATGGTTTGGGCCTGTTATGCTGAATATATGAATTCTAAATTACTAGGTTACTAGGTGAATTCCTTTATAGTCCGTGTACTGCCATTAGAACACTAATCATAATTTACATATGATTTCAAGAGGAGGACAAAATTGGCCTTTGAAACATTAGCAGATTGAATACAATGCGTAGTTACTCTTCCAAAAATCTATTTTGTTTTGCAATCCTACTACATTTTCAGAGAGCCTCCCTTAAATGCATGTGCACAGGGGAGAACACGTTTCATATTTTTGGTAAACACTCAAATCTAAAATACATGCCAATCAATCATAATTAATGGCTTTCCAACATTCACCTAACAAGTTATCTAATGTTATAAAGCAGCTTGTATAAGAAGGTTAGCAATAACTAGAAAACTAATTATTGGTGGGTGGCTGGGCTTGACAAGGAGGTCACAATAGCATTTATTATCCACAGACTGGACTGTAGAGAAAAAAAGGTTTGCGAACTGCTAATGTAGACTTCAGTGAAGAGACAAGGACACATCTACATCTTCTAAGAGGTTTGTAACCAAATTAACATGCCAGAATGCTGCATGCAAGTTCTCCAGTGCACTATTGTTCACTTAGAAAATAGGCTTTCATTGTGCTGGGATCACTGCGATAATGAGGGATCAGACATATTCTCTTCGGTGCTCCTTGTCCTTGCTCTTCTTAAGAAAGAAGAGTACGTGGGAAAAGAGCTTGTTAATTCAGTTTACAGACACAATCCCATTGGGCGTTTTGGGGAGGTGACAAAGGAGGCCAAAGACACAATCAACAGGTCTTTTCTCTTACTTTGTTATGCAATAAACCCCAGCAGTGAATAAAGGGCCTTCCGGGCCCAATTACAGAGAGGGTAGAGTCACTTAATCCAGAAGGGTAATTAGTATACTTTACCTGAAGCTACAGCCTGGGACCAACAGCAGATCATATGGAAAATTTACCTCTGGTGTCATCCTGCCATATGATATTCTTAACACAGCAGGTAAGAGATCTGGCAATGATCTGCTAATGCCTGTCAGTCACTTAGCATCAAAGGACAAAACTGTGCTAAAACTATCCTGAGTTATCTATGGTAATCAGATCAAAATATACTTTTTTTTCCATGTAGCTCACAGGGATCAGAACTGATTTGTCTTGTTTGTCTTACCGCCAACTCATTTGCCTACCCCCAGAACTAGTCTATGGATTATGTATGTATGAACAATAAACTATTTTAGTGTATTTGTACAGCATTTATAAAAAAAATGGAATGAACTTGTTTTATTTTGTTCTCACCAGATCAGGAACGTTGGAATGACAGAACTGTAAAAAAAAATGTCACAGAGCAAACATTTTGATTCTTTTTTTGTGAACTTTGCTTTCATCATAGCAGAAGTAGATTCCACACTAGGCTTGACAACAGCCGTGTAAACCATATTAAGATGGAGATAAAGCACAATTGTAGAAAGACAGGTCTTGTTTTTATAGACCTGATGATTGTCACAGAAGATCTGTTTACAGAGACAGCTTGTTCTTAATAACAGCTTAGACATGTTGCCTAAACAGCAGTGGCATGCACAAACTTTGTCAAGGGCAGAGGCTGAGGTGTTTCATATCTTCTAGAAGATATTCATGGCAGGATTTCTGCAATATATGAAAATATCATTATAGACTGTTTTTTATTATAAAAAGGGAATGTATATTTTATTAGTTAATGTTGCTTTTTGCAAGAACCAACAGACCTTATCCTAATCAATGCCCTATCAAACAATTACAGAAACAATATTACATGAACTCTTTTCAACAATTATGTTACTGTTTTCATTTTTTGTGTTAGAAAAGCCAACCTGTGTATGACTCTCAAGGCAAGTTGCTTGAAAATTGCTTGAAAATCAATCAAACATCTCTTTTTTATACAGAATAAATAGGCGCAACATACTGCACAGACTCTGACACACAGCACAATAAGGCAACAGAATGTATAATACACTTGTTTCTAAGTCATTTTTGGGAAATTGTTTGGAAGGCAACTTGCAAGACTTGTATGAAATAGTTTGGTGATATATTTTTGAAAGTAAAAAAACTGTGATGTGACTTGAAGCTACAGTAACATTACTTTATATTTTGGAGATGGACAGATCTGCTTGTGCTGCTATATAATGTTAAGTGAAAGCATTATCCCAAAAAACTTATGATTGTATGAGAAATAGCAGCTCTACACAACCAGGCTGGTGTTTTAAAGTAATTTTAAAAATTAATGTATGTAAACAAACTGTGCCGACCCCCAAGGAAAGTCTTAAAAGTTACACAGGTTTAGCACATGTATAGCATCGCACATAGCTTAATAAGCAGTTAATACTTTATCAAAAAGGGAACAGCTAATGATGATATTCCACACCCGGTGCTTAAAATCAAGTGTAGGGTGCTGTAGGTAAGAATGCAACAAACAATAGGCAAACTCTTTCTTTCCATTGTGGAGCAAGGTTAGTACAATGGTATTGTCTGTGAATTGTGCATTGGCAATGTACAGCTCTAGGATCCCATTCAAAACACTAAGTTACATGGACCCAGAGACCATAAATATAGATATTCAATCTGTGACCTCCTTTTTGACATTTCTTTTAGTTTACCTTCAGTCCTGGACTAAAAAAGCCATAGTCTTTTGTATTCAATATGGTCCCATTTACTACAGCAGAAAAAATATAGTACACGTCGTTGTGAAAATATGTTTGACTGATAGCCATCCTCTGAATATGGATTGCTCTCCCAGTTTGGTTAGAGTGAAATATTCTCTGCAGAAGGTCTTGGGGTTTGGCAAAGGAGGCGCCCAGCTGAGCCGAATCAACTGGCCATACTGAGACAAGAAAGAGCTCATGAAAAGAGGAAATCAGGGACGACATCCGGGAAGGCCTGGAAGGGTCCACTTTCAAAGTATGCAAAGGTGGTGGGCAGTATTCTACAAATCTCCCCTACTTTCATGGTATAGAGGGGATTCATTTCAAAGAGTGGTGGTCCACAAGGCCCCTGCCAAATGAAACAGGCCAGCAGAGCAGGAGGGAGTCTGTCACCTGGGAGGCCACGGATTCGATCGACCTCGCGGTAAGGGGGCGAAAGCAGCACGGCTGGATTGACCCAGTTTCATCTCCTGTCACAGACGGTACCTTGACTCGCTTATTCTTTTTTCCTTTTTTCTTTTCTCCACACAGTGGACTGAGCAGCCTCAAAACAGGAGCTGGGCAGCTTGGCCCAGCTGTTTTTTCATGTTAAAACTTTTTATGGGCTCCAGGAGCAGCTCAGGAGGATCTCTGCAACACACACACACAGTGCTCTACAGTTATTAGCACATGGGTTCATAGAGATAGGCTGCAACGAAACAAAAACAATTGAGATGATAGCTCCAAGCACCACATCCAGTAGCAGACATAAAGGAGACCTTTGTGTCTTTTGTGTGGTGTTCTAGAGCGATTTAAGGGCGTGCCTGGGCCATTCTACCCGCACACTTCACAATAGAGTCAGGTGGAAGTTTGCCTCTATGAACCTAGAGGGACAGTGTATGTGACGTGAACATTGTGAAATTAAAAATACATATATTTGATGGAAGCAACAATGATTGCAAATGTGTGATAATGTTTTGATTATTACTGGTTATGGGGCAAAAATCTTCTATGTTGCTATTTTTCATAGTTTTTCATGATGAAATCTGATTATATTAAATCCATATTTCCAGAAAAGTTGGGACATTTGGTAAAATGCAAAAACATTCCCAAAACACACTCTAAAAGTTGTTGGGACAGGGAACGAGCAAAAAGTTTGAAGAATATTGAAGTTACACCGTTTTGAAACATTCCACAGTAGTGAAGTGAAAGTGACTATTTGTCATTGTGAACACACTCAACACCACAACGAAATGTGACCTTTGAATTTAACCCATCACATGTCCACACATGGAGCATCGGGCAGGAATCAACAGCACCCAGGGAGCAGTATAGCAGGATGGTACCTTGCTCATGGATATCTCAATAGTGCCCAGGCTGGGACTCAAACCTTTGTCCTTTAGGTCCTAAGGGCAGTGTCCTGTAAGTAGGTGAACTGGTAGAAGGTGATGGTATCATGACTGGGTATAAAAAGTGCATCCACCAAAGTCTTAGACTTCAAGCTGGGTTGTGCAAGGGTCTGAAATTAACACCCACAAAGTGCAAAATGAAGACAGAGATTCTGTTCTGCAAGTAAATCTCAGAAGACCTTTGTTTTGACAAGGAAAGGTGCAATAGTCACCATCTGTCAAGAAATGGGAGAGTATCAGTAATAATGGAATGGGTGACTCACATTTAAGCGACAATATTGCTGACATGGAGGCATATACTGGGATTTTGGAGCAAAATATCCTGCCTCCATGGTGACATCTTTTACTGGGAAGTGCAAGGTTATTTCAATACTATGACCAGTCCTATTCTGCCTGACTTCGCAGACACAGAGTATCATTAGAGTGTATGTATCGTGCATGATTGCATTTTACAAAATATCCCAACTTTTATGGGTTTTACATGGGGCTTGTGTATAGTGGTCCACAGTGCATCCTGGTGACTATCTATTCTCAAGGTGAGTGACACACATGCACCTGGCCATTCCCATGATCTAAAAGAAAAATGGATTTCATTAGAAGATGCCACCTTCATCTATTGCTTCGTGGTCCAGTTCTGACGCTCATGTACTCTCTCGGCACTAGATAGGAGTGAGCAGGGACACATAATGTTAGTCCTAATATAATGAAACAAGTTGTTTCCACCAAAAAGGGAAAAACAGAGTTTATGCCCTTTATGTACATTAGAGTTAAAACTGTTTTTCCTTCTATTCAGTTATTTTTTAAATATATACTTTATTTTAAATCAAATCAAAGTTTATTGTCATATGTACAGCAAGAAAACATGTTTCCCTGCACAATGAAATTTCAGACACAGAGATATGCTTACAATAGCCATGATGTATTTGTGCCACGTTTCGGACGGGCATGAAGGACAACAGAGCTTGCCAAGTGACCTCTTTGGATCATCCCTGTGTCTGCCTGGACACTGTCCAACATTGCATAACCAGTCTCTTGTTCCCTGATAAACTCCATTGTTCTCCTGCACACAGCCAGTGTTGAATCCTTGTGAACTGAATAGGCCTGGTCGCCACACCATCCCGTAAACAGACATGGCTGCAGTCTTTCGGTGTGAGCCACAGAGCTGCATACGGTTTATGTGGAGCCAAGTGCATTTACTCCTGAGAGACACTGTGTGGATGCGAGTAAGACACTAATGAACAATGAAACGTGGTTTTGGAAAACCCACAATTCCCCTTCGAGGGGCCAGTCTGGCTTCTTAGCTCTGTTGAAGACAAGGTACAGACAAAATCGATTTGGGATGTTTTCAGCTGTTGGATGCACTGTATGTTCCCCCAAGATTACAGCCCAGAGCTATTGTGGAGATGTGTGTGGTGGAGCCTTGTATGCAGACGAGAATGGGAGCAGTATCGTATAGGGCAAGGGTGTGCTGCTGCAAGCAAAAGTAAACCACATATTTTTCCACACCACAGTGTAAAGAAGCATGTGCTTGTTAAAGCAAACACATATGTATTTGTATATGTACATATAACAAACAGAAACCCTTATTAGCATTATCATCAACCCCCATTTTTTATTTTTTTTAAGCAAACCCCATTTCCAGAAAATTTGGGATATTTTCCAAAATGAAGTGAAGTGAAAGTGAGTCATTGTGAACACATTCAAGCACCACAACAAAATGTGACCTCTGCATTTTACCCATCACACATGCACATGTGGAGCAGCGGGCAGCCACCAACAGCGCCTGGGGAGCAGTGTAGTGGGACGGTACCTAAAGATCACATGCTTTCATCTGTGGTTTCTGACTTTGCCCTTTACGCACTGAGATGTCAAACACACTACTAGAATCCCATAGAGATATAGAGACTATCAGGAATCAGAGTTATTACAGAGGTGTGTTTGTTGCATAGAAGTGAGCTTTGCCATTTTTGGCTCAGACAGTAGTCCTAGACCTAACAGCCACAGTTTGTCATTGTAAGAGACAATGTCATGCTAACTGGAATTACTAGCTTCCACTAGTTTCACTCTTTTAGTCACATTCTATGGTGTGGTTGATTTATTCCCTTTAACTAACAATAGAATGCACAGAAAAATATATCCATCAGTACCTTTTTACTGATTTAAGCCCTGAATATGTTTGCTACTGCAAGCTGCCATAGCATGTGATGTGGTGCACATGGCACTGATGTTTGCAAGAAAAGGAAGGAGTGTTAGCGATCTAAGAGAAGCCAAAACCATGGAAATAAGACTGCCTTTCACTCATGCCCAGATGCATTCCGCTTTTAAAATGCAGGATTTGTCCAATACAAACACGTTTGAATTCTGTGGCTCCATGATGTTCTTTGCATATGTGAAACAGTTTTTGGGCTGTAAAGTACAAATGACTTTAAATATTTACTTTAGCTGTTCTTGTTCCAGTTTATAATTAGCAATGAGATATATCCTAGAAAAGAAAATGTAATTAATACTTTCATTTAATACTTTCAATACATGACCAATACATACCAGTCCCTTCACTTCTTTAACTTTAACGTTAGGTCAGCTAATGTTGATTCAAGTACTTCAAGGTCCTTACTAACAGACATTCCAATATAATCGCTGTTCAAATGCTTCTTCATTCCAGCAAGCCACTTCCTCAAGAACATGTTTTTTATCCTTGGTAAGGGTTTGTTTTACCACATTGTGAGACGATGCGCATGACCAAATGTCCGGAAAGTTAATCTGCTTCGTGAATAAAACAGACTCGTAATCAATATTATGACTTACTCGTTCTTACACAAAAGCCACAAATCGCTGAATGCTCTTTTCCTGTGTCGAATCAAGTTGAAATTCAAGGCCAGGGCAGGAAAATGTATGTGAGAGAAAGAAAACAGAAAAAGAATTTTTTTTTTAAAGTGTACCATTGGGCTTTTTCCACATCAAGCACTGGTAAAACATACAGCAGTGGAAACATCTAAATCACCTGTTTGTTGTGAGAGCTGTGTGTGTGTGTGTGTGTGTGTGTGTGTGTGTGTGTGTGTGTGAGTGTGTGTGTGTGTGTGTGTGTGTGTGTGTGTGTGTGTGTGTGTAGCGTGTTTTTAGGCAGCAGGGCCCTCTTCCAGTGGCCCAGCCTGCAATGACAGTGAACGTACTGACAACAAAAACAAACAGCATGGCCACTACAATCCATCCACTACAGCCAGTGTCTCCTGAGCCCTGTTTTAACACTGTTCATAACATCCCCTCACCAACTTCAGGTCACCACACATTGACATCACACAGCATTCAACAAATCAAAGCCATTGTTTTTAATGAAGGTACACACAGTGACATCATTGACATGTGTTATCTCCACTCAATGACTTCCCACACTGCTGAATATTTTCATGTACCATTGTGCAAAACTCAGCATTTTGCTATAACTGCATTAGTTTCCATGGTACATGATGTAGATTAAGATTTAAACTGAGAAATCAGTCGATATATAGTCTTTCAAGATTAAGAGACAAACACTAAAGAAACACTAAGTAGAGTTCATTGGTTGTAAAGTGTATTAAAGCAGGTTATTTGGAGGTCAAATACTATAACACACCATGTGGCCAACAATTAAAGGTAAGTGTAACTATAAATTCTTAAAATAAAAAAATGGTTACTTTCAGTTGGAGATGAATAACCTTTAATAACCATTGGTGTAAATATGATGTAAGGAAGTGAAGAACCGTTTCAAAGCTGAATATATCTCCATGCAGTCATGTGGAATATACATCCCATGAGTATTAGAAGGAGTAACCATTTCACCCTTTTTGATACAGAGCCTACACATAAATGTGATTATACTATTAACAAATGACACCTAAAATTGGCATTTTGTACTCATTTTCATAGTTCAAACAAACAGACAAAAAACAGATCAGTCACATGGAAAAAATATGTACACCCTTACAATTAATTTACCTTCAAGTCCATAGAATTAGAGTCAGGCGTCCCAGGTGAAGTCTTATTTAAACTTGATATCTAGGGTCTGGTGTTCTCTCTGCTATTGAATGTGTGGTATCATGCCAAAATCTAAAAAACTCAGTAAGGCCTCCATTATAAAGGTTGTGGATGCCTACAAGAGTTACCGAGGATTTAAAAGGATCTCTATATTATTGGAATTAAATTGTTCAACTATATGGAAAATCATCTCCAAGTACTTTTCAAACGACAATTTGCCAAGGACCTGTTCAGCACGAAGGCATACCATATGAGACAGAAAGAAGTCTCCAAGAACCCCAACATTTCATCTATGGCTTGTCATGTAACTCTTCCTGCTGTTGGCATGAAAAGAGAAGAATGATTTATTTATAGCACATAATCATACACACGTGTAATTCATTGTGCTTTACAGTGAAAGAATATTTTTAAAAAATAGAGGAAATAAAATGATTTTTTTTTAACGTTTCATAGGGCAAGGACATACTTAGTTTTTCCACAGATATTACATTTGTAAAAAATGAATTAAAAATTACTTTTTCTTTAGGTTTGTTTAAGCATATTACCTTTATCTGTAAGATCTGTATTAAAGAGGGTAAAATATTTGAAAAAATGTACAATTTACTTTGTACTGTGACTGTATAATTTACTAAAAAAAGAACTTTTATTTTTGACAGTGAAAGAGTCATTTTTCAAACCAGAAGCATTGACAGTACACCACTGAAATGGATTTAGTTGATTTTTGCACAGCCACTCATTTCAATACTCTTTTTATGTCACTCTTCTCACTCTTGGCCTCATCATTTTCCCATGAATCTGCATCTTAAAGGCTGCTCCATTACTGTGACCCCTATTGAGGCGAAAGACTGAGAAAACATACATAACAAGTTCGGCAGTAGAATTCAGCTGGAAATATTTATAACTTCATGATTTATATTTTTAAAAGTGAAAATATGGCAGAAAAACTTCACAGTTTATCAGACTAGGCCTTGCAGAAAACCATGTCCAAACCGCTGGCTAACCAGTTACTTATCAGTTCTATCAGCTTTGCTAAACAAATACATAATTTTAAGCACATGTTTCCATGGTATTGTACAGTTTTCTGTGTATTTGGCATCAGAATCAGTTACACTTCAGTATGACGACAGTTTGCTTTTCATTTTGTGTCAGCTGGATATGCCATGCTTCAGAGAGTGGCCGAAATTTTTACCATGTACATGCTGCCAATGCCAAACCAACAAAAGTAGGTCAGTGAGCTCACCATGGTGCAGGGAGCTGTTTGTGTCCACACAATGCGGCAAATCCAAAAGAGCAGAGATTTACAGGGTTAGGGAACAGTTTTGCCAAAATGTGTGTATAGCCCTGAAGACATGCATGTCTACACTGACTAGCATCTCCTGGGGTTTTAGTTGGTGGAATGTGTGTTTGTGCGTGTTTGCTCGTTTTTTTACAATTTCAAGGCAAAATGCAAAAAAACAGCAATATCTTACAACGTAAGGACCAACAAAATAGTCTAATAGACTTTGTGGAGGAAAAAAACATTTTGGTTAATGAGTTTAGGGTTAGGCTAGTCTCAGCCTCATATGTCATTAGGGGTATGGAGTGTCTGATATCTATTGCAATTGGGATTTTGTCATTCTGACTGACTAGCTTAATGTTTTACATTTTGATGCACAGTTTTAAGTATGGGTAAACAAAGTTTAAATATCGTTTCCCACACAGCACACAGGAACAAGACAAACTAGCTATATTAAAATGTATATTATTACATCTTCAAAAGGTATTCAATAATGCTTTTTGGAGTATTTAGTAGTTGCCTTCCCTTATGCATTGTACAGGTCGGTGGTTATGGAAGTAAATAAAATGAATCAGTATCTTTGATAATAGGCAAATGTCTTGCTTGCAAGACTTGGGTTTAATGATTATGTTTAAGGATTTTTTATTATGGGGGTGCTTGAAAGTTAGAATGTTCTATATTTCTGCATAAACATATGCAAGTCCTAAAAGAAGATCCTAAAAGAAGAGTTACAAATTAAACAAATGACATATTTTACTTGTTCATTTATTTATTGAGGCAAATGGTACAAAATTACGGTTATGTCAGTGGCCAAAGTAAATCTTTGCTTTCAGTGTCTAATGTGACCTCTTTGTGCAGCAATAGCTGTAACTAAACATTTCTAGTAACTGTTTTTGTCCTGTTCTTGTCTTTTTCCTACAGTATGTACTCTAAATGGTGTTAATAAACGGCTCTCTTCAGGTCCTTCTGCAACATTTCTATTGAGTAAAAGCAAGGACATGGATTTGGTCATTGCAAAACATTAACTTTTTATTCTTCAACTATTATTTGTAGAGCTACTTATGTGCTTAGGGTCATTGTCTTTCTGAATGACCCACTTTCTCTTGAAATGTACTTCTTGGACAGATGTCCTGACATTTTTTTAAATTTCACATGTAATATGAAGCATTCAATGTTCCATCAGTGTTGGATGGCCATGCCAACCTAGATGCAGCAAAATAGGTGGCCCAAACCATGATACTAGCACCATCATGTTTTATGTATGGGATAAGGTTCTTATGCATAAATGCATTATTTTTTATTCTCTAAAATAATTAATATCATTTAAACCATAAATATCTACTTTGGTGTCATCTGCTCACAAATAACTTTTTTCTGGCAATCTTTGGGAAACTGCAGATGGGCAACAACATTCTTCTTGGAGAGCAGTGGCTTTTTTCTTGCAAACCTGCCATGCACTTTATTGTTGTTCAGTGTTCTCCTGTTGGCAGACTCATTAGCATTAACATTGGCCAATGAGGCCTATAGTTGCTTAGAAGTTACTCCTGGTTCCTTTTTTGCAGACTATCACACTTTCTCCATTTGTACACATTCTGTCTGACTAAAGACTGGTGGAGTCCACATGCTTTAGAGGTGGTTTTGTAACCTTTTCCTGATCAGAATCACCAGCTCTTTTTTAAGTTCTTAGAAATGTCATTTGTTTGTGCCATGTTGTGTACACTTCCACAAACATGGTGTCAAGATATAACTCTGACAGATTTGTGTTTTTTAGATAAAGCAGGGGCATGTTTGTCATGCCATTGAATGAAAACACCTCTATTTTAACCTTCAAATTGTAATATTGGATAATTTTCTTCAATAAATAAAAGACAGGTTCTCCTTATTTACTTTTAGGACTGGTATAAAAAATTGAATGTTTTAGGTCATCATCAGATATATATATATATATAAAATAAACATAACATAAAAGGTTTTGACAGTGACAATATGTATGATATATAAGGGGGCATTAGAATTACTCCAGCAACCTGTATAAAAACTGTTTGTGTTTGTGTGTGTGTGTGTGTGTGTGTGTGTGTGTGTGTGTGTGTGTGTGTGTGTGTGTGTGTGTGTGTGTATGTGTATGTTGAAATGCCCAAATGCTGTCAGCACTGCCCAGCTTGCGTAACAGAACCTGGTTTAGGGCCCTGTTTAGAAACCCCAAATGAAGCAGTGCTTCCAACCCAGCACAAAAGCCTGGATGGATCTTCTCCATAAATAACCTGCAGGAGGTCAAACTACAACCACACAGCTCTGGGCTTTTTTCAGCACTCCAGACCGTTCTGGAATTCTCCCTTCACAAGAATGGTCTGGGATTGAGGGAGGAGATCCATCACTGTTGCCCAACAGAGAAAAGAAAACAGTTCACAGAGAATAAAGCTTAAGACATATAATTCTGTGTCAGTGTGTAGAATGTGAGGAATTGTTCTCCATCTCTAAAATGTCCACTAACAGAGAGAAATAATGACCGTTAAAATGTTTTACTACAGTTGCATCCAAAAATGATAGAAATTTTGTCTGAGAATAAAATAGTTTTTTTGTTAACAATGTTGACTTTGAATGAGATGAGCTCAATCTAAAACACAAAGAAAGAAACAAAGAAGGCTCTGAAATGGCACAATATACCTGCATTATGTTGTTGGAGTAGTAGAGTAATGAGACAGAAGAAGGAGAGGGAGAGAGAGAGAGAGAGAGAGAGAGAGAGAGGTGTGTAAAGGAGAGCGTATCCTTGGACTCTTCAATCTCAGCCACATAGGGTGTCTCACACTACAAAATGGAACTGTCAACACCCTCTCAAGCATCATCACTGACATATCACACACACACATACACACACACACACACACACAGACTCACAAACACTATTACTACAATACAATTTAGTCTACAGAGAGAGAGAAAGAGAGAGAGTCTATTATTGGTGTCAAGACAGTGTCTGCAAGCTCTTAGAGAATGACTTTTTTGAGATTTTCCAGTTTCATATGTGTAACTGACTTTAATTTCTTACAACATATCATGATATGGTAGTTGTCACCTTTAATTATTGTTGCATTGAAGTTGCAGTTATAGCCAGTAAAACAAAAGCCAGGTTTAGCCCCATATTAGTTCTCCCTTGTAGTTCATCAAAACGAGACTTTCAAGAGAAATTCTGTCAAAAACTGTCAAACATTTGTACATAAGTTCACTCTTTAGATCTAATATGTCAATTTTTGTACACGTACAGTATCTATAATACTATAAGACATTAACTGTGATTTCTGGATGCTGTTATAACATACATGTGCAATTTAACCAAGGTGAGTGCTGTTGCCTCACAGCAAGAAGGTCCTGGGTTTGATCGCCAGGCCAAGCACAGGTGCCTTTCTGTGTGGAGTTTTCAAGCTCTCTGCTTGCTTGGGTTTCCTCTGGGTGCTCCGATTTCCTCCCACTCTCCAATGGCTTACAATAGGTTGCTTGGATGCTCTAAATTACCCATAGGTGTGAATGTGTGTATGAATGGTTGTCTGTCTCTGTGTTGCCCTACGATGGGTTGGCCTCCTGTCCTGTGTACCCTGCCTTAGGCCTATAGTCAGCTGGGACTGACTTCAGCTTCCCAGCAATCCAAAATGGAAGAAGGGTTTAGAAAATGGATGGATGAATGGTGGTCCCTTGGTGAATAAATTTATACTGAAAAGCAATTTATTCAATATGACGTTTTAGTTGTGTAATATGTGGGCATTAATGAAAAGAACTCTCCTAACAGAGTAAACTGAAAGATACCAAATATGTTTTGACCAATTATACCTCATCAGTTCTCACACAGATATCTGTATGTGTGTTGACTCTTAGTACACTTACAAGTATTAAAATTCTATAACCTGTGTCATTTTTAATTCATCTTATTGTAGAAAAGGAGCTTTGCTGGTATGATCTGATGTTTTTGTAGTCTTTGCTGAGGAAAGAAAAACTATCCTTTATGTCTTTGAGCATTTGTTTGACATTTGTTGACAGTAAAACAGAGAAAAGGTAAAATACAGAGAAAAGTACAAACTCAAATGTCACAAAATGTTAATAAATTGTACACATAATTATATATGCTACTATGTAAATAATATGTATGTAAATAACTATGTAAAAAATATTGTAATTGCTAAGTAGCCCTGCAAAACGTTATTCTATGTTGTAATACTCTAATAACACTTCTTATAACTCTACACTTTTAGGGTTAGAGTCCTGATGGAATTGTGGATATAATTATTTAAAACATGAAAGCCCTTTTGTCTTATAAACGGCCACGAGATTCCTTTCTGTCTAGAGACCCATGTGAACAAAAGTGAAAAAGTGGTCCCTTACGCCAAACTGCAGAGCTATTACAGATAAGACGTATCCAAACAATCAGACAATCACCCCTAAAGAGCTTGGTTTGATGTACTGGTGAGATGGTGGTGATATATGTAAGCAAATGTGCATATAGTGGTGTTTAAAAGTCCATAAATCTCCATCTTCCTCAGTGCTGGCCTTCAAATGTCTGGCATTCCTGCACTACTCTGCCTGGTCACTGGGTCACCGAGGGTCAGGGGTGTAAAAGAGAGAGGGGGGGATTTCATGGAAGGTCCTGTAAATCTGTTTGGTGTTCCTTTTGCAAGAGCATGAAGGACTGTCTTCCACAGGAGCCCACAGTCTATCACAGACTACTGACCACTGTTTGACTGGCTCCACACAGAAATGCACACATGCACACATGATTCTCAACTGGACTGTTGTGAATGTGTTCTTGTTCTCAGGAGGCAACCCCAACCTCTTCCTCAAGGCAGAATACCTATTGGTGTTTTCCTCCTTTATGTCCTTAGTACCACACACACACAGTTCTGTTGGTGATAGCATTTGTCCAGATTTGCTGTAGCTCACTTTGGAGCTTCTGCTTTATGCAAGATTTTGGATCTAAAAATCTCAAAAAGAAAACAGCACATAACAAACTGCAGTTCCCATGTTGATAAATGAAATTAAAATAGTAATAGTAAAATAAATTTCCTAGAAGTAGCAATACTTTCACTTGGGTTTGGGATTTAGGGTTTAGGCTATTCTGCCCATAATCATATACACTAAACTCCTAAGCCTAGCAAATGGTAACATAAGGCAACCTTTAAGCCAAGGAGTCATCAATCATGAATTATTCAGACTGGTTCACCATGTTTACAGCTGCCTGCAGACTCAAACACGGTATTTTTATCACCAGCAGCCATCAGTGGGCTCCTCCATCTATAAACTTCATTGCATTACAACCACAAATTCTCTGGCTGTGGAGATCATCGTTATGGAAACAACAGGGTCCGAGACATCATGCAGGTGAATGTTAGCCAAAACTTTCTTTTAGAAACAGTTACAGTGTAGCAGTATACACTCATTTGGCAAAAGATCAACAGGTTAGGCCAGTGCTTGGCCTACATTACACTAATTCCCCCCTCAGGATGAGCCTATGCTGTTTTTGCTAGTTTGTGGATTTTCCAGCAGGTCAGGAATAATAATAATAATAATAATAATAATAATAATAATAATAATAATAAATAGGGTCCTACCTACATGCATGCTTGGACCCTAATAATAATAATAATAATAATAAAGTCATCTTAAAAATAAAACTGATATTTTTTGCTTTTTTTAAAATAACAATAAATTTTTTTATGGAAATCTTTGACCGGAGTGTAGTGACTTTTGCCCCTCTCTAAACGTCTTCTTTGTAATTGACTGTGTCAAACAGGGAAAATGTCTATTAATCAACAATATAATAAAAGCATGTTTTCCCTATTTCTCCCACCGTCCCCACTCATAACAAAGTGAACCCCCCAGTCACCATGTCCGTTCCCAGCTGCACATACATTTATATAACTAGTTAAATGTGTATGAATCAAATATTGTCCACAAATATTTCCATTGCGAATATCCAATTTCACTTGGAAATGCATCATGTTAAGGAAGAAAAATCCGTTCTGATGTCCAGTTCATGCCAGCATATCCAGAGAGAACAGGGCCAATTATGCTGACTTGGAATCAAGAGCAGTCTCTTCCTCTAAGTCTTACAGTCACCTTTTTAAAGACCCTCCAACTAATGTAAAGGGCCTTTTCAATTCAAATCAAAGGGGTTTTTTTTCCTAGAACTATACATACAAAAGAACCTTTTTCAGAACCTTTTTTAACAGTGTAATGGGAGAGAATGTATTTTTGTGTGGGTTTATTCGTGTTCGTTTAAGACTACAGTTTGCAGCAAGCTGGATAGATGGAAATTGTTGAGATACCCAGATCTTGTCATCGTGTGTTAGGATTTTAACAGTTGTCTTGTGTATCCAAAGCTTTACATAGTCTTATGAAGAGAAGAGCTTTTTGAGTCCTGACCCACTAGACAAGTAAACAAGGCTCCTTCCCAAAGCCATAACAGATTACAGGTTTTCACAGCAATGCGTCTTTCCATGACAACACCGTCAGTGCTTTAGGAAGAGGAAAACAATGGCAATGAGACAACAAGAAATGAAATGCTTTTAGTCATCTTGTGCTGAATCTCAGCTCTGTGAGGAGGGCAAGAAAATGGGCAGAGGGGATGTTTGTGTAGGAAACAGGTGCACACAAAACAAAATCACACAATTGTGGCTCGCAGGGCTCTCTCTGACAGCTGAAGAGATGGACAACAAGGTCCAGCTGCGCATAGGGCAACGACAAAAGTTTGTTTTCAGAAATTGTCAGCGACCTTCAGCCTAAAGGCACCACTGTAATCACGAAACAAAGACAACTTCTCAGAGGCACCATGAAATCATGTGTAAGAGACAAGAAGAGATTGGAGTGGCTGTAAATACGTAACTGAAGATCGTACCGACCCCTTCTGTACTGCAGTGTGACACTGCCAAAGCAAGAGAAAAAGGCTTTTGAGAAAATCAACAGCTGGAAATGAAAAAGCACAGTAAAAGCGGGAAATGAACTGATACAATAAAACCTTCTATTAATTTTTCAGTTCAATTCAATTCAGTTTTATTTCTATTGCCCTTTTTGACAACTGACATTGTCACAAAGCAGCTTTAGAGAATCCGAGTCTGAAGTTCTAATGAAAAAGCCAAGGTGACGGAGGCAAGGATAAACTTCCTAAGATGGATGAAAAAAACCTTGAAAGGAACTAAAACTCAGAAGGGGAACCCATGCTCCTCTCATCAACACCAGATAAAAAAAGTCTTGGTTTAGTAAGGAATATAAATTTAATGGCTGAGATGTGGGCAGCTATTAACCCCTATGAACTAAAGATTAATTGGCAGGTCCAAACTTGACTACTTCACTTCCAGATTAAAATGACTATACATCACTGCCAATTCCATAGCAGTTCTTGAGTGAGTCATAGTAGGCACCATAGCTGTAACTACAATCTTGTAGGCCACAGTGCAAAAAAAATATGAATTGGTTAATATAAAACAACAGTTTAATTTATTTGTTTACTTGCTACTGTTACGTTTCAGTCATGACAGCTGATGCTCTTAAGGCAAGTCACTGTACAAACTGGCAGCATATTAAACATCATGTTTCATTAATTTTTTTTCCATATGGTGAAAAGCAGAGAAACACCCTGGACAGGTCACCTGTCCATCACAGGGCAGCCACATGGACAAACACTCTCACACATACTCACACCTAGAAATAATCTAGCATGTCCAATTCACCTGATGTGCATATCTCTGGACTCACCCACAGGCACAGGGAGAACCTGCAAACTCCACACAGAAGAGACCTTTGACTACAATCTCCAGGGAATTGAACCCAGGACCTTCTTGCTCTGGGGTGACAGTGCTCACATGATGATGATGCATATATCCTGTTGCACCTTGTGAAGGATCTGTTTGTAAGTAATTACCATGGATGAGATGTGCTACATGAGGGAGATAAGCAGATGACAGTGCTTTCTGTGTAGGGCAGATTGAAGCTAACTATGAGGTATAAAATTAGATCATTGTGTGTGTTGCGGGTATACAAATGCGTCATTATCTACATAAGAGGCCCAATAACCATGGGCCTCAGAGCAATTGCCCCTCCTACCCCCCATTTGTACACCAATAGTAACCTTAAGATACATATCTGAGCAATAGATACAGGGCTTTTCCAGAGAGAGATTAGGCCTAGTCATGGACATAATTTAGCTATCAATGGAAAATCAGCATTTAAAATCCTGTGTAATCCTTAATGACTGTCTGTGAAAACAGTTACTAGAGTTGAAAGGGTTAGGTGCATAAATGCAAGCTGTGTAACATGTGAAGCTCTTTAATGTAGGGCCTAGTCAAAAACATAGTGTCATTACTAAATGTAATGTCCTACAGACTTTAATTATTGATATTATATTTACATTTCTGACATTTTATAATTATGCTTATACTTTCAATTTAAACTTGCAGTTTTAGGTAAACAGTACTCTACTGACTATGACTACTGACTACTGTCAGTTCTAGCACGCTCAAATAAACAACAAAAAAAGTCACAAAGTCTAGACTGTGAGGCAGAGCCTCCCAGAATTATTTGTGGAATTGTCTCATTAAGTATTATTTTCCTTATTTTTCCATCTGTTCTTTTTAGAGAAAAGCATTAATTGTCTTATTGTCATGTTAAAGGTAAGGCAACAATACATTTACCATGTTTTGTTATTTTAAGCATGGTGCTGTTCTGTGTTTAAATTTATTGCTGTACTGCTGTCAAACAAAGGGAATCTTGTACTGAGCTCTTCATTGGCACAGCTGTCTAGGTTTCTCCCCATCATCAGGAGATTATGTGTTTGAATCCTAGCTATCTTGCGATTCATCGATGTGTAAATGATTTTGAATGTTTTTTTACTAAAACTCATAAAACCCAGGGTCATTATATACAGCTCTTGTCCATGAACTAATAACATTAGAACACACTTATACCCCCTTACATAGTTTGCCACCAAGCAAATTAGAGTAAGTCTTCTGCATATTTACATTTACATTTACATTTATTCATTTGGCTGACGCTTTTATCCAAAGTGACTTTCAGGACAGAGGAAACAATCAAGTGTTCGCTTTGCAACACTGAGAGTGGGGCTACACGGAGACCAACACATTGCTGGTGGTTGTAAAATAAATAACAGATGCAATTTCTTTAGTACATATATACGCC
>JBBPDA010153135.1:0-19404 GCA_037974385.1 Arnoldichthys spilopterus | reverse complement strand
ACTGGGCAAACGTCTCTCCCACCTTTCCTTCTTAACTGTCCAATGAGAGCATTGCCTTTTGGCAGGCAGAGGGAAGCTGCAAACCCTGAGGGGGGTTTTACGACGTCCCTATCTTGGGGTCTCAGATACATGGTTTATAGAAGTTTAATAACTTTTACATCTTCCATAACCGGGCATTGAAACTTGCGTTGTCAGATCGGTGGTGATCACAGGATCAGGAGTCCAGACATTTCATAATTCCCACCAGCATTTCACAGCATATAACTTAAATTACATACACATGATAACTGCGTGGTAATTAAAGGTAAAAATGACACATTTAGGGTTTAGTTACAATCCTCTTTTTACCTCTTTCCAATACTAGTTCCTGAACTACCTTTTAGTACAAATTAATAAGAGAACCAGTATGTCCCTTCGTCTTTGGAGCACATGTTGATAATGTGAGGAGTGACTTTCTCTTTACGGCTCACATTGCACTTATTCTGTAGCCACATTTTAAAGTGACAGGCATATTCAAAACATCGAGACCACAACTCGTCGAACCTAATAAGTCCAAACATGACAATAACATTTTCAACCCTTTAGACTTAGTTTCCACACTTAAACAGTACCTCATCCCTTTAATTGTGGGGGATCATCGACTCATTACAGGAGCAAGTATTGGCACAACAGATAGCATTTGCAGGAGGTATACTATGCAAGTCCCTGGGTTTTTGTTGAAACCCATGCGAGTCTCTGGACTAAATTCTGGTTCAATGAGTCCAGATTCTTGTTTAGAAGGGTCTCTGGTCATCACAATGGCATTCCTAGTTATACATTTCTAGAATATCTCCAACTTAAGTCCACAGTACAGGCAAAACACATACATAGAAATAAACTTACAATTACCTATAAGAGTTATCGAATTTGTAAAGCTCTCCACCCCTAAATTGCTATCAAAGATATATAGATCACTGTCAAAGACAGATGTTTCAATCTCCCTTCCAATCTCAAAATGGGAAACAGATCTGTCAGCTAAATTAAATCAGAATATCTGGGAACAAATATGCTTAGATACTTTTAGAATGACAAACACCAACCTACAACTTATACAGTATAAAACTCTTTATAGAACACATTATACAGCACAAAGGATGTTCAGGATGGGCCTTATAAGTTCTAGCATCTGCTCTAGAATTTATAAGTGCTCGGACCTGGTTTCTGTAAAGTTGCTTTGTGACAACGTCAGTTGTAAAAAGTGCTATATAAATAAACTTGACATGGTGTAGACACTTTAAACTTAAAAAAAAGATTTAGTAAATGTATATAGTAGTAAATATTAAATAAATATTTCAGTAACACTAAAACCTTTTTTTTTCTAAATTAAATAAAAATGAAAAACTTGATACTGAAGTACCATAGAGCTAGTTTGCAATGCCAGTAGTGATACCACTGATTTTCTTTCTGATCCTATACCAAATAAAATTCAGGCTGGTATTCTCGATACTATCTGATGCTGATACTTTGTACAAAATTTTTATGTGTTTGGAAGATCAAAATAAGAAAAAAATTCATAACTATAAGCCTAGTAGACAGATGTACATCACTTTTCCAAAATTCAACAAAAGTACTACGTTGCCAACATCTGCACATTTTCTCCCTCTTTACATGGATTGTGCCTGTCTACAGCAAAAAAGGACTCTGTGAGAGATGCTTGTCCTACCCTAGCAGCACCTGTCCCTCTCCTCTCCAGTTCGCTTCATCATAAACTCATAATATTCTGTTATGATTTACTCTGAGGTGTTTGACATCTTGGCTGTTTGTGTAACTGAAATGCCTCCACACATGACTCCACATGCGCCCAGCACCAGACCCTAATTCCTACCCCTGCAGGTGGTGAGTCCACAGGGTAGCAGATTTATAGCACTCATTTGAGCTGTGCCTAACCAGGTGCAATGTGTCAAGGCCCAGCCACTAGATGCTATCTTACAACTACCCCTTACAGGTCTGGCTCGAGCGGCCCAAGGTCCAGACAAGGTAACTTTAGGCCTCAGTTCAATGATCAGCTTTGTGGTTGTATCATCATATCTGTGGCCATATATGTTGAAAACTCAGATGAAAAGAGGAGTCTACTGTTAACTGATTACCACCTGGTGGTGAGTTGGATAACATAGTGGGGAAGGCTGCTAAACAGACTGATTCTGAACAGGAGCACTACAAGAGGTCAACTCAACTCCAGTCTCAGGAGAAATTTTTTCATGCATCCCAAGGGGGACTGGGGACATGGAATCTGAGTGGGCCCTGTTCAAAGCCTCCAATGCAGAGGTGGCTGGTAGTAGCTGTGAACAGAAAGTTATTGGTGCTTGTTGTGAAGGAGGCTGAAGCAGGAGGCCTTTCAGGCATGGTTGACCCAGAGATCTCCTGAAGCAGCTGACAGGTACCTGACTTGGATGTGGGAGGAGTTTGGGAAGGCTATGGAGGCTTGGCTTAGGCTTTGTACAGCTAGGGAGGAGAACTGCTGACCTGGACTGAGGATATTGTTGAGCAGGGGGAAGAACATTTTGAGGATCCCCTAAATCTTGCTAATGTGTCCTTTGTGGAAGAAGCAGAGTCTGAAGACTTGGAGAAATGTGCACCCATGTCTCTGGAAGGTCACTTAGGTAGTTAAGAAAAGAAGCTTCTCAGTGGCAGGGACGCCTGGGTGAGGATGACATTCGCCAAGAGATGCTGAAATCTCTGAATAATGTCATACTGTCTTGGTTAACATCTGTCTTCAGTGTTGCATGGAGGTCGGGACCAGTGCCAGTGGACTGCTTGACCGGAGTTAACCATTTAAAAAAAAAAAAATAATCCCTGGACCATTTTCTCTCTTGGCAATGGAACAACAGACCAGCTCTTTACCCTTGCAGAGAGGGGTTATGGGAGTTTGACCATTGTTGTGGCAAAACACTTTATTACCAATGAAAGAGAGACACAGAGAAAATGTAACCCAAGCAAATATGTTTAATCTTTTGCAAAATAAAAAAAAATACATTTATAAGTATGTGTGTGTCAGGTGGTTTTTATACATGTTATCAACTTAAAAAACTGGTTCTATGGCCTTGAAAGGACTTAAGACAAACAGATAATCACGAAAGCATTGAAAAGTCTTTAAGGATTTTTCTCAACAATCTGTACCTTTTCTCTTATATTCCCTCCCTTTAATCACCCCATTGATCATAAAGTACATACATCACTCCTAATAAACATCAAGCCTAACAATTCCACCAGGATTCAAGTTGTCATAAACTAGGGGTGAGAAAACATTCTGTTTAGCAGAATACAGACATTCTTAAAGCAGTGAGTACACATTTTAAATAAAGTAAGGCCTCTAATCTACTCATCATCACTACTATGATCTTGGTCTGAAGAGTCAGAGTCCGAATTCAGACTTCAGTCAGAGTTCTGGTGCCCAATTAGGTGTTGGATATATGTCTGGTTTGCATTCAGGAAGATTAGGGTCTCAACATAAGTACCAATGGTACCAACATAGTTATGTTGCAAAAGACCTAAAAAATCATACTCCACGGACACTGTACAATACACCGAGCCAACAGACATAGAATCAGGCAAACAATGACTATATGAATAATCATAGCAACATACAAGGACCACTGTCCAAACAAACAATATAATGTTCCACTATTGTTGGCACTGCATTCATCCAAGTTCAATTAAAAAAAGTTGTTAAGACCTAAGTAACTATGGACATCAACAGCAAAAGCATGGCTGTGTTCCCCTGACATTGTCTAAGGCTCACGTTTGTAACACTTTAAGCGCATTAAATGTAAGTTATCAGATTAATACCTGTCATAGTTAATGCCTAAGCAAAGCAATAATACAAAGAATAAAAACAGTTCCTCTAGGCCCACAAAAAGCTGTCTGCTTAAATGGGTGCCATGGCCTGGGTTGCATATTCAATGGAGTAGTTAGAGGGTTTTTATACCACCAATAGAGACTACTCTTGTTCTCTTGGCTGTACTGAAGCTGGGACCTTTCTGCAGCGACTGCCATGAATCCAAGTGGCCCTCTCAGCAACCTTAACTGCAGTATGCATGGTTAGAAGAATCTGGTATGGGTTGTTCCACCTCCAGCACTTCCTCAGTCCTTAATGCTGAGGTTCATCACCTGGGCCAAGCAGCGCATCTTTTACCTGTTTGTGAATATTAGCCCATATAAAATTTTGTTTGGATGACCACCCTGGACAGGAACCCAGCCTGCTGACAGAACATTACCAGACACAGTGTACATGGCATGTTGATTTACTGTAAAAATTTGTCTTCTGTCTAGTCCGAAATCCACAAGACTTTGGTAAGGCCTTTGTTCATGACAAATCTGTTTCTTTACAACATTTCGATAGTTTACGTTTTAAACTACAATTTTCACAATCAGTGCCTCCTCCGCTAGCTGGGTGGTATGAGCAATGTTGACTTAAATCAATGCCAAGGAATTCTCAAAGCTGTTTAATGGCGTCACACTGCTCTCACAGCGACCCGTCTCCACACAAACGGAAAAAAATGAATGAATATTAAAGTACACAATTTATTATATTAATTAAACTATTTAAAACATTATAAAATTAGTGTGTGATGGATGGCGACAAACTCAACCATCCATCTATCCATTTTCTAAACTGCTTCTCCCATTTTGGGTTATGGGGAAACTGGACCCAATCCCAGCTGACTACGGGCCTAAGGCAGGTTATGGCGTCAAACTCATGACCTTCCAATTATAAGGACAGCCATCCTAGCCCCACCTTGTATTATATTCAGCTGTGTTTTGTTCATGTCTCCTCCCTTGCCGTGTATTGTATTATGTGTTACATTTAACTGTAATGTGTAATGAACGTCTGATGATTGATTTCCATACTGAGATTCTAGCAACAGATATTTCTTTAAACAGCACTGCACATTTGTTAGCACTGCTTGAGGTATGAATAATACATTATGGAATATTGCTAAATACTAATTTTTGTTTCTACAATGTAAACTACGTACCTCAGCTTTTACAGGGGTGATGTGTTCTGATGTCATGTAGTGCACCAATGAGACAGACAATTTGCTATCATCACTTTAACCCCGAATGTCTGAACTGTAGCCATGTAGCAGGTGTGATATCACCTCCCCCAACCCTCGACTTCAGCTGTGCAGCACAGGCTGAATAACTCACCTCATCAGAAGGCTCACAGCAGCATTTATAACACAGAGGTATTAATGAGATCAGACAGATGACGCCAATCCAATCAACTGAAATGAATAAGAGCAGTGAACAGTAGTGCATATACAGTCAGACCACCTGAGGATTTAAACAATCCTACTGTAAATGTGCTTCCACAGATTCCTAAGACTGTAATAATAATGCAGTACACTGTATCTACATAACCAACAGTAGTAAATTTGTAAGGGAAAGGTTTGTAAATAATATTTCTAGGTCATGTACCAGTATTTCATACCATGAACAGCTATTATTAAGCATTAGGAGCTTATCTTAGATATGAAAAATGATCTCTTTGTATGGAACTGGTCATCAGTCAGGTTTTGTCTTTTGATACACCATTCCCATTCAGGCTTTCCATCACTCTCAGCATTTCCATCCTGTAATACTATTTGCCAACAAGCCACATATCTCCCATCACACAAGAACAGGGCCAGCCAAACAGTAGATGGGACCAAACAGGCCACAAATTTCAAGAAACTGGCATGACGTTCCTTACACGTTTTAAAACATCGACATTAAAACTTCAGAAGGTAATATCCAAAGACTAAAGCAATGAACATGGGGAACTTTAAGTAACAACAAAAAAATGCCTCTGTATGGCCATTCTCACAAGGGCACACAAAGTCATTCTCAACAACTTGCTCTAAAATAATAAGAATGAGGCTAAAGAGCGCATTAGTGCTGTAAGGGTACTGTTTAAAGAAGTCGCTCAGCTTTTCCAGAATCATGTCTAAAGCATGGAGATGCCAGCACAGTATCATCCAACAAAGTGGGACTTTAAGACTCCTCCTCTGATGCTGAGATTACAATAACTACGACTAGAGAAATACAGGAAGCTGTGAGGCTGAAGGGTGTCCTGCATGTTTTAATATCTCAGTGAGAACCAGACTTTAATAAAGTATTTGATGATTATTTTTGGTAAATACTAATAAATGTAGTATATTTTATAGTGCTTTCCAATCAGTTAAACAACTAAAGGCAAAGTTAATAAGGATTTGTAGTGTAGTGTAGTTTTCTAGTCTTAGGAAGCACTGAGAAATTGTCAATTTTTATATGACTCAAACTCAATTTTTGGAAAGTTGGGGCATTTTGTTAGATACAATAAAAACAAGAATGTGTGATTTTGGAACTGTGCGTTTCTTGTGTCATGTGCCCACCTGTCATATTCTTAGTCCCGCCTCACAGCTGAGTCTTGTGTTTCGTCACACCCCGTCAGCTGTTTTTAAATCAAGTCCGATTGCATTTGCAAATCGTGACAGATTGATCGACCAACCATGGCAGCAGCGGCGGACTATTACGAGCTGGGTTTGTGCATGGTGGACAGCTGAGTGTGCTGAAGGGCACGAGATCCTGAGCCAGTTAAAAATGGCTTTGCTGGTGCGGAGCCTCATTGAGATCACAGATCACAGGGGGGAAATTTCTTCCTCATCTCCAAGTTGGGCTCTGGTCCCATGGCGTTGAAACTGCAGAGCCCCACTGTTGAGCCACTGCAGGCGGTGCCAGAGAACCTCATCGCTGCGCCACTGCAGGTGGTACCTGGGAGCGCTGTCGCTGTGCCACTGCAGGTTGCGCCAGAGAGCTCGTCCCGGTCGTTGCCAGAGAGCTTGCCCCAGACCTCGCCGGAGCACTCCACCCTCGCTTCGATGATGTCGGAGTGTCCCGCCCCGCGATGAGGAAGTCGCCTGAGGGCTCTGATCTCATGTCGCTGACGCAGCCGGGCTTCACCCTTCATATCCGTTGTAAGTAGCTGTTGCACCCTGTTGAATGTAGATATTGTCCACAACGTGTGTAGCTTCTTTTTGTGTTCGTAGTTCTCAGTATTCCTTGTCTTCATAAAGCCTCACGTTCTTGGACTGTGTCTTCTTCGTGTGTCAATAAACACCGTAAACATCAAGTCCACTTGCATTTGGTGCCAAAATGCCCGCAAATCGTGAAAGATTTGTTAATTCTCTTGATTCTTTATTTTAACTTACAAAAGCCCAATCATTTACAAAACAATTCTTTTTTCACAATAGAGCAGAGGAAACATAACAAATGTTGAAAGTGAGACATAGTACAGTTTGCTCATTTTAATATTGATGCCAGCAACATGTTTCAAATAAGTTGGAACAGGGTCACAAAAGTTTAGAAAAGCAAGTAGTACTAAAAACAAACAGCTGGAGAAACATTTTGCAAATACTTAGGCTAATTGGCAATAGGTCAGTAATATGACTGGGTACAAAATGAGCATCTTAAAGAGGCGAAGTCTTTCAGAAGTAAAGATAGACAGATCTGCAAAAATAATTTCAGAATAATGATCTTCATTTAACATTTATGAGGATTTTGAATATCTCATCATCCACAGTACATAACATCATCAAAATATTCACAGAATCTGTGCACAAGGGACAAGGCTGAAAATCAATTCTGCTTGCACTTTTACAGCACTGCATTAAAGGCAGGAATGATTCTGTCATGGAAATCACAAAATGTGCTCAGGAACACTTCCAGAAATGGAACTGTGAACACAGTTCGCTGTGCCATTCACAAGTGCAGGTTAAAGCCCTATCATGCAAAGAAGAAGCCATATGTGAACATGATCAAGTCTCTAAGGCAAATCACATTTAAAATGGCCTGAGGCAAAGTAAGAAACTGTTCTGTGGTCAAGTTAATAAAAATGTGATATTTTTAATTACTCAATTTAAAAATTTGATATTTTTTCTATGTTCTATTGTTCATTCATTCATTATGCAAAGTGCTTATCCAGTATGCTGGGAAGCTGAGGCTCATCGCAGCTATTCAATAGAATCATCTACGGCCACAAGGCATGTTACAATCAGGAAAGGAGGCCAACCATTTGCAGGGCAACACACAGAGACATACAAGATTTGCAAATCATACCATTCTATTGTTCTTTACATTTTACACAGTGTGCCAACTTTTTTGGAATTGGGGTTGTAAATGTATTTTGTAAATCTAAACAAATTTAGAATGTGACGCCTGCAAACACATTTAAAAAAGTTGTGACAGAGGCATGTTTACCACTGTGTTCTGTCTCTTGTTACAAGACTTCACCTGCTCAATAGTACATTGTGGCCATTGTCTGATTCTCCTCTACATGAGGCTCCATGCTTTTTCAAAGGTGGGAGATCTAAAATGCTGGTAAGCCAGTTAAGCACACAAAGCCACACTGTACATGCAGGATGAAGCCTAGCATTGTCCTGCTGAAATAACCATGGACTCTAATTTCACATTCAGATAAACTGTTTCTCTTAGAAGTTTGCACTTACAGATCTGTAATATTGGATCATTGATTGATTGATTGTAATTCCCAACCTGGTCAAATTTGTGTGCTACACAGATGGACTATAAAGTCTCATCAAACCCATAGTGAGCATCACCATCTCTAGAAAATATTCACCATGTAAAAAAAAACTCAAGAGCTTTAAAAGACAAGTGTGATCCAAAAGCTTTTTCATGGCATAGTGACATGAGTTTGTGACAGCCACATCATTTTCAGCATCATATCTGTGAATATAAAAGCATTAAATCTCACCATTAAACATAATACAACCCCAAAAATGCAATGAAACAAAAAACACCCCCTCACCACCACCTTCACTAGTTTCTATTCAAGTATACTGAAGTACATCAATGCAGTCAAGGTTTCAAATCAATGTAATGCACTTGGTTTTGTTGTGGTTTCCTGTGCAGGTGTCAGACTTAAGGTTATTTCCCACAGTTGAGTTTTGTGATGCACGAAGTGTCATTTGAAGTATCATATTGAAGTCTGGCCTTCACTGTGGGCCGCACATACCAAAATAAATTCAAACACAATTAATGTTAACATACACAACACACCTACTTCTGATGTTCTCTTTCACCAAACTGGTCAGATCAGAATATAATTGTTTTACTCCTGAAGACCTGAACAATGGGAGAGCTGGATCTACCTAGATGCCATGGAGAAAAACATCCAGAAGACAACTCCAGAAGTTACAGAGTTTATATATAAGCATACAATCTCCCAAGACCTGAAGTGGGAGCCAACACTGGTCTAAGAACTCACTGGCCACATATAAAAAGGGACAGAGTAGGCTGTACTCTGTGGCAACTAAGATTCAGCAATACCATGCTGCAAATCTTTTATGAGTCTGTGGAGGCTCAACAAACTGATCCACAAGGCTGGCTCTGTGGTGGGAGTGGAATTCGACTCCTTGGAGACATTTGCAGACCGGCAAATGTTGACCAGATTTAAGGCCATTATTGAAAATGCTGATAACCCCTGCACGATGTTGTGGTTGGACAGAGGAAAACTTTTAGCTGTAGACTGACTTGCTTGAAGTGCTTCGGTGAACGCCACAGAAAAACCTTTCTCCTTACAGCGATCAGACTCTACAACTCCTCCTCCTGAATCTCACTTATTTACATAACCAGCGGTTACCACTTATTAGGTTCTATAATACAACCCCAAATCAGAAAAAGTTGGGACGGAATAAAAAACGCAAATACAAAAAGAAAGTAGTGATTTCTAAATTTACTTTGACTTTGTATTTCATTGCAGACAATATGAACACAAAATATTTCATGTCAACGCCATTTTTATGGCTAATAGCTCCTTGTCTTCCACACCATAATTCTTTTCAGCTGGAGTAAGTTTGTGGGAGTAGAAGGCACACGGGTATAATTTAGGGGGATTCCCTTGTCTTTGGGACAGAATGGCCCCTATTCCTTCATTAGAGGCATGCACCTCCACGATAAATTGCTGCTCAGGATCTGGGTGTCTAAGTATGGGGGCCGTAGTGAATCTCTGTTTGAAATAATTAAAGGCCAAACGGGCAGAAGGGTTAAGAGAAAACTGCTTGGGTGATCCTTTCAGCAAACTCGTGAGAGGGGCAGCAACAGTACTAAAGTTGCGAATAAACTTTCTGTAGTAATTGGCAAACCCCAAAAAACTCCTTTTGTGTAGTTGGGAATGGGCCAGTTTACTACTCCTTGAACCTTAGATTTGTCCATTTGTATGCCTTCTGCCTTGATTGTATATCCCAAAAAGGAAATAGATGAGTGATGAAACTCACATTTCTCCACTTTGGCAAAAAGAGAATGCTCCCGCAGGCGTTGGAGTACTCTTCTGTCATGGTTGACATGATCCTCCATGTTGGCTGAAAAAATCAAGAGATCATCAATGTAAACTATCAAAAATTGGTCGATCATATCTCTACAAATTTCATCCATGAAGGATTGGAAAACAGAGGGCGCGTTAGGCAAGCCATAAGGTACAACTTTGTACTCATAATGCCCTCTAGTGGTTATAAAGGCTGTTTTTCATTCCTCACTATGGGCCAGGCGCACAAGATTAAAGGCACTACGTAGGTCTAGCTTGGTAAACACTCATGCCTCACAAAGTTGTTCCAAGGCGGGGTTACTTAAAGGCAAAGGATATCGGAACTTTACAGTTGCCTTATTTAACCCGCGATAATCGATGCATGGCCTTAAGCCCCCCCCCCCCTTTCTTTTCAATGAAAAAGAAACCTGAGGCAACTGGTGAGGTAGATCGGCAAATAATGCCTGCTTCTAAAGCCTCCTCGATGTATTGGTGCATGGCTTGTGTTTCGGAGCGAGAGAGGGGGTCTGCACGACTCCTAGGCAGGGGCACCCCGGGTATCAACTTGATGCGACAATCCCATGGACAATGGAGGAGGTAGCTTGGCCGAATGAGGTTTCTGGAAAACATCAACATACTGTGAATATTCCTGTGGAACAAGAAACTTGGAGGAACCGACGAAATTTTCGATAGAAGTTGTCCTACAGGGCAGAGTCAAACAATTTTTAAAACAAGACGGGCCCCATCCTTCTAACTCTCCGTTACACCAGGAAATTTGTGGGTCTTTTCCCCCTTCTCTTCTTGCTGGTTTCACAGGGCAATATTGTAGTCGGTGGCCTGGTTTGCCATGGTAGAAACAGAGATTGCCCATAAGACGGTGCTGTCGTTCATGTGCAGACGAAGGAGCACGATTGATTTGCATGGACTCAGAGTCAACCTCGTAGTCAGGGCAGAAAGGAGGTGCGGCTGATAGCGGTACCTTAGGGCTTTGCTCACATAAATAGTGGTCGACGATGATGGACGTTTGAATATATTTATCTAGATCTTGGATGTCTCCTCGACAAGCCAGTTCTTTGCGCAGTTCCGGTCGCAAACCCCTTCGATAAACCGTGAGGAGTGGGGGTGTATTCCATCCACTTCCGGCAGCAAGTGTGCGAAATTCCAAAGAGTACTCTGCAGCCATGCAGCCATGGGGGACATGCTGTTGGATGTCCAACAGCATGTCCCCCATTTCTCTTCCGTCAATAGGGTGATCAAAAACTTGTTTAAAACATTCCAAAAAATCTTTCTCATTAGTCAAGAGCGGACTCTCTTGCATCCACAAGGCTGTAGCCCAATCTTTAGCTGGGCCCCCTAACAATGAAAGATAGAATCTAATTCTATCTCCCTCGGAGCTGAACCACTATATAAAGTCCACACTGCATAGGAACACGCTCCGGGATGGCTACAGTGGTAACTGGGACACTGCAGCGCGGATTACTCTGGGTGGTTGCTACAAGATTACTTTCCTGGGAACTTGAATTCTGAAGGAGACTAATGAGCTCGTTTAGCTGTTGTTCCTGCACCAGGAATCGGTCGGAAATCGCAGCTGAGCCATGATCCATGGCGAAGTATTCTGTCAGACTTCACTGATGAGAAGAAGGCTCAAATACAGCGTGAATTTGGCTTTTTTGATTTCCGGACTGGATCTCCGGATCCGGAGTTGTGGCCACTTGATTCTGAGACTTGACAACTGTTTCAAACAGCTGTTTACACAGTATAGTTTGCATAGTGTTAAGAATGTTTACATAGTATATTTTGATTAAAGAGCAGTTATATTCTGTTTTGATTTTTCTTCCTCTTTATTACTTAATGCCTTTTTGTCTTTTCTGTCGGTCTGAGATGCTGTAACCAACAATTTCCTCTGGGATCAATAAAGTTTTCTGAATCTGAATCAGTCAATGAATCTGTCCTGCGTACGTCCATCACTGTCTTGTTTGAGGCTGCCACAAAACATGACAGGGACAGACTGCAATTCACAGTAAGGACATCAGAAAAAATCATTGGTGCCCCCCCTACCCACCCTACAAGAATTGTACTCTGCTAGAACCAGAAAGCCGGCAGGGAAGATCATATCAGACAACTCACACCCTGGCAATGTCTTCTTTCAACTCCTCCCAACAGGCAAACGCTACAGGTCCCTCTTCACCAAGACTGTCAGACACAGGGGCATTATTAAATTATGCGACCTTCAGGTCCTACTGGTAATGTACTAACCATTAAGCCATTACTGCCACTGTATATTGTATACTATTTATTCTATCCTGTATATGTAAGCACATATGTATAAATGTCTATATGCTACATATAATTGTACCTACATGGTATATTGTACTGGATAGTCCATACTGTACATTGTAATGCACCACACAAGGATACTATGTACTTCCCACTTCACACATATTGTGCACTTCTCAGCCTTAAACTAATTCTTGCATCCACACACAAGGAATTTGTTTTCTGCCGATGGTGTTTCTCTAGTATTTAAACAAACAAACAAACAAACTGTACAATACGAAACATAGTAGACACTATACAAACTTAAGGTACACTTGACACAATGTACGATATACTCTATTGTACACAAGATGCTGTATACACAATATACATTATTCTTGTGTGGTCCAGTACATGTGGTACGATGTGCCAAATAAACTTATTCTGATGATTCTATTGAATAAAAATGTCAGATTTTTTAGAAGTCATTAGCCCTGGGTTTAACTTTGTCTTGTTATAGTCAGGAAAATAAGCTAGATGGCTTTTTTCTTTTAAACCAAATTTACTGTGGTTATTTCGATAAAATTATATTTTCACGACCACCAAGTGTCACAGCCATTTGACTCGAGTGCCAAGTGTTAAAACATTGCATGAGAATGGTGACCACAAAACTTTCTGCTGTCTCTTGTTGGTGATTTATGTGAATCTTGAATCTCTTCACAAAACTAAAGTCATTCCATTAAAGATCACTGGTGGTCTTGTTTGGGTTTTGACCACTGATGATGTATAAAGGGGAGCTAAGAGAAAGCAAAGGAACAGAACTACATCTACTTAGATGCCACAGAGAACCAGTTTCCCTGGTTCCCCTGCTTCCCTTGGTTCCCCTTTGCTCTTTATTTATATCCCTCCAGCAACAGTCTTCCTAAAGCTATACATGTGATGTACACGCCCCCGTGTTTCCATGTGTCTATGTTTTGATTGTCCTCGTGTTCGTCTTAGCCACGCCCCCGTCAGCTATGTCTTATTCTGCGTCACTCCCAGTCAGCTGTCGTCAATCTGTGTTCCCTATATAGTCTCGTGTCTTTCCCTGAGTCCTTGTCGGTAGTTTGTAGCACCCGCCATGATTTTAGTTCCTTACCTTATATTCACAAGAAATGGGATATAAAAGGTTTTATGTGGGAACTTATTTTTATTCCGTTTGGGTACATGTAATGCCCTGAGTTTTTTTTAGGTAAACACTGTCCCGTGTGAAGTACTCATGCCTTTGTTTATACATGTGTTGAGAGCGAACCAGCTGATGCTACGTCACGGGACTTTGAACTTTAACCCTGTAAAGGGGTTTAAAAAGGGGGGAATTACAGGAGGAAGAGGCGCGCCAAACGAGGGGAGACCACGTGAGACCCTGTGTACAACCAGCCAAGTATTCATCGTACCTCGAACGGAGCATGGGGCTAGAAGCCACTGCCGCTGCTAAGAGGAATTATCCCAGACGGAGGCGGTTGGATTACCCTTTCTGCTCCTGAAAAAGAGCCGGTGAGAGCGCTCCATTTTTTTTCTCTTCTTTGTTTTATCTATTTTTCTCAGACGGCCACGGAGGACTCTTTTGGGATTGTGCAGGGGTTTGTTTGGGACCGAACTGTAATCCATTTTTCGCTCTCGCTGGAGAGTTGGAAGAGATCAGTAAGATCAAGCAAGAATGTAAGACATCCATTTTGTGTGCTCTGTCTGAAATTATTCTGCCAAATTTTGAACAGCACTTTTGTGACCAACAAACTGAATGCCTAATAAAAAAGACAAATTAAGATTGTATGTAATTAAAATTCACTTTTTCTGCAGTGGTTTTCCTCTGCTTAGGGTGGTCACTTCCTTTGCACTTGGGTTTGGTTAATAAATGAAAATTGGTGTTTGGCTGACATGATGTACTAGCATGTTACCATCATTATCGTGCTATGTGGTTTGTGATAACAGCTTTTTACTATTAGTTGTTAGTCAGTTCTTGCATCAAAGTATATTCTGATTTTGTTCTGAAAAAAGACAAAAATGACCCTAAGTGCATGTTCTACCTTTTTGTGTGGGATTCTGGCTGGGGATCTTGGGTTTCTGCCCCAGTCCAGAGACATGTGACAGAGTCACGTGCTGAATAGCCCCCTCTAGTTGTGACTCTGTGTGCGAGTGTGTGACTTGCAATTAGGTAGACTGGAAATGCTGAATAGCCCCCTCTAGGTGTAACTCTGTGTGCAAGTGTGTGACTTGCAATTGACTGGTTACCTATCCAGGGTGTTTCCCTATATGTGCTGGTATACGCTACAGCATCTTCATGGCTGTTCGCAAAGTTTTGTCTTGCTTACCTGACAAGTCTGCAGATCCTTTTTCTCAGAAAGCATCTTGGTCTTTCAGATCTTGTATTGACAAAAACCACTCTCCTTTACATACTTATACATACATGACAGTGGAAATTCCAAGCAAGAGGTGTATGGCTTAATGGGTCACATCAGCTCAAAGAACTTTTAAAACATAAACTTTTGCACAAGCCAGATTTTATTTTACTTTTATTTCTGCATATTAACAATTTTGGAAAAGTTATACCCCCTGTGTCATTGTTTAAAATTTACAGTATTGTATTTTTGCACATCGTGCTACCTCGCACCTGGTAGTCCCATTACTGCACTGATCACTGTTGCACTTGTATTTGTTTATCTGTCATGAATCTTGGGTAGTGAGGAAGTAAGCGTGAGCTTCTCAGATTAAACAAGGATTTATTTTAAAGTAAACAAAACCAACACAAAAGCTGGACATAAACTACGGAAAACTACTGAACAGGACAAGGGGTTTAAATACTCAACATAAATTACCACCACCTGGGACTACAAACAGAGACAGCTGACAGGGGCGTGACAGAACAATTAAATAAACAAGATGATAAAACAGCAACAGCTTCCCCAAGGAAACCTGTTCATTCTTACACCTGATTACAGAAAGTTCTTTTATTTCACTAGTTTGTGCAATAGATGACAACTACCTCACTTGAACATGCTGGTGGCCACATAACTTCCTGTTTCTTTTCATACTACGCTAAATGCATATTTTGCCCTTTGTGGAGGTGTGTAACTGAGTGCTCCCTGCTTGCACTGCTGCCAAAGCTGATTTTCAAGCTTAGGTTCAGATTATCTATTGTTAGCAGATGTGCTACACACCGTTTGGGATAGACATGAAACCACAACAGATACTAAGAGTAACCACACCAAACAAGAAGAATGGAGTTTTAATCATAAAGCAAAGGCAAGTGTATTAATATAAAACATCTTTCACAGCGGCCATTCAGCATGCTTAACAGAGATAAAATGAGCATAAAATTAGTAATAATAACAAATTACAAGAATAAAAGTAAGATATAAAATAAATTAAGACAATACAGATAAAAGGTTGTGAAAAACACCCTTCTTTTTAAAAATGGCAACATTTGGGGGCAGATCTGATCTCAATGATGAGCTGGTTCCACCAGGACACAGCATAATGACTAAATGCCATTTCACCCTGTTTACTTGCTGCTCTGGACTCCACTAGCTGACCAGCTCCTGCTGCTCTAACAGACCTTTCAGGCTGATCTTCATCAAACATTACAGATAAATATTTAGGGCCTGGGATGTGGAATTTATAGCTCTAGAAGTGCTAATTTGCAACTTTCCTTCTTTGTTCACCAACAGAATTATCTGTGTGTGTGTGTGTGTAAAAATAAACATTAGATGAACATGGATTGTTGTATTTATTATATAAAACATTCTGGGAAAACTGAAACTGTAAAATGTCCCCTCCTCAAATGCCAGTGCTTTTGGAAAATTCCTTACAACACATTCCAGACTTTCACCCTGCAGCTGAGAGCATTTGCATGACAAAACATTTTAATAGAGCAGGAGAAGGGGTGGGCTTGTAGGCAGGTTTGTAGGTGGACAAAAGGCAAAGCAAGTGTTAATATGTCTTTAGTGATGTTGTGGGAAAAGAGAGCCTTTCAAAATTTGTAGAACCTCAGATGTAACACAGCTGAAAACACATAAATGTTTGTAGGCAGAGTGTCAAGACAGCAGGTAAATGACTTAAGTCGAAGAATACTTATGTTCAATTTTGAGATTCAAACTCACTCCACTTTTAGCTGATAGGAGCACTAGGTGGATTTGTTAAATTATTTGTTTTCATAATGTTATCAATATGAATATTAGAAACATCAGTTATAATGACAGAGTTAAAGTCTGTGCAAATGATCAAGAGCATTTCACAGAATTCATGGGTTGGGGCTGAATTTTGGGGACCGATAAATAATAATTTCTTGGTGAGTTGTTCAGTACAGTACAATCCTCAAAGAGGGTAAACTCACCGAGTGAGATCTGCTTACACTGAAATGTGTCATTTCATGAGGCAACTGTCACCTTTTTTCCTGCCAACATAACAAACACTGAAAAAGTGAACGTTTGGTGGGGGACTGTTTTAAAAATAACTGTTGCAGTGTGTGTACAGGTGAGTGTACAGGTGACGTATGGTTCTAAAATAATATAACATATAATAAGGAGCTGATGATGCAGTGTGTGTGTGTGTGTGTGTGTGTGTGTGTGTGCAGGTGATATGGTTATGAACTATATGCAGATTATTATCTGCAAAACTCCGCACATGTTTGGGCATGAAAGAGTTAAAAAGCAGCTTTAGTGCAATGCAGTGTATGTCAAGCAGGTGGAGCTGCTGATTAAACAGTGAGGTCGTTTTCATCCCTTTGTGCTGTTGCTGTACAACCAAGTTGCTGTACAAGTCCCTCCATTTGACTGACAGATGCACAGTGCACTTACAGTAAGTATAGAACAAAAGCACCAACAGTACCTACAGAACCAAGCTTTAAAGGAACACAGTCTATTCATCACCATCAGCTGAATGAGTGCAGTGTGTGTGTGTTTGTGTGGAGTCATGTTCTCTAACTAAAGCTACTGAAGGAGAACCACCCCAGTGATACGAGAGGTACCCACAGTTACATGAGCAGTGCCACCCCAGTGACCCGAGGTACCAGCCTAGTGATCTGAGAGGTGCCCCCCTAGTGATACAAGAGGTACCCCACAGTGACATGAGAGAAGGTCACACTCTAGGACCTATTTTTCTCACCCTGGTTTACTGTTTAGATGCAGTTCACTCTGCCAGTGTTCCTCATTCCTGCATATGGAGCTCTCCTGTTTTTCTGGTCAGCTTAATGTGACTGGGAGGATGACCTAATTTTTGCCTACCTCGCTAATGTAACTCAGTCATTTTCCTCTATGGGAAAAACAAAAGGAGCTAAATGAAGACACTCATCATCCTGCATCTTCTGTTCTTGGCAACAGGTAAGATTTATACCTGTGAAAGATCAGCAGTCTGTGAGAAATAAAGTTCCTTAGAGCATGATCTTCTGTCTCTTCTGCACTTCCGGACTCTCCGACACCCATGGCAAAAAGAGCAGTGAATCAAATCACAGTGATTTTATCAATTGATTCAGTTGTTTGGACAGGTGTAAATGCAGTAATCGCACTCAGACTTGAACCAAAACAATTGTAAAGGAGGTCTTGTGTGGTCCTTAATAAACTGTCATGATTTGAGGGTGATTGGAAGCAGATGCAGCGAGTGGGAAAAAAAAGGGGGGGGGGTAATTAAAAAAAAAACGCAAAACACAGCAGTGAAACAGACATAAACTAGAAACAAAACACGGGAGCAATGCAAAGAGACAACGAGCTAGGACTAGAAAACACAAGACCAAGCTAAGAACATGGTAAGCGCTGGCATGAATGACCACACGGAAGACTACAATAACTGGCGAAGACTGAGGAAAACCCACAAGGCTAAATAGAGAGCACAAAAGAGAGACACCTGACATGGGGAGTGACAGGAAATGAGACACAGCTGTGAAGCAGGGGTAGGGCATGGTTAAACATTGCAGAGGACACAAACACATAGCTGAACCAAAACAAAACAAGGACATGGACACGTGACTCAGGAAAACAGAACCAGACGAGACAAGATGAAACCTTACATAAACTTTTATTTGTTTGTAGTGGGAATGTTATTTGATCCAACTCCCGGTTGTCTAAGCTTAACATATGATGAGAAAAGTTAGTATTCTTGACCAGTTTGGCTGACTGTTCAGTGTGCAAGGGCAGTTAGCTCACCCTCGCTCTTCACCACAGTGGGACGTTCATAAATATAATAGAGAAAATGATGCTAAAACACACCTTGTCTTATGTCTTATGTCATCTATTTTAATTAGTTATGTCAATAATTTTAATTTACATAAATATTTAAAAAGAAGATCATTAAAGTTTTTTAATAGCTTCCTTTTCAGGTGAGACAGTAACTCTAAATCAGTGCAGAATTGTTTTAATACACTGGACCAGACACACCTTTTTTGGATTGTAGTGTACCTGCTTTTAAAAATATATATATATATTGATTTTGTCTCGTGACTATCATATACAGTTTTGCACATTTATGATCACTTTTACATAATATTATTTTCATTTTATATCATTTTTAGTTTTATTTCACATATTTCTATCCTATTTGATTATTTTTTTGTCTTGGTTCTGCTTGCCTTTTTTGTTAGGTGTGCTTAAGTGTCCTGAAAAGCTACTTTAAATGTAAAAAAATATTATTTGTTTAATATTATTATTTACTTGACTTCACTACATCTCTAAAACCTAAGCCTCATATGAGTTTTGCTCTTAAATGTGATGTATACAGGTCCTTCTAAAAAAATTGGCATATTGTGATAAAGTTCATTATTTTCTGTAATGTACTGATAAACATTAGACTTTCATATATTTTAG
>JBBPDA010153127.1:0-19406 GCA_037974385.1 Arnoldichthys spilopterus | reverse complement strand
AGGGCAACACACAGACAGACAACCATTCATACACACATTCACACCTATGGGCAATTTTCCAATCCAATCAACCTACTTCAAGCCTTTTGGACAGTGGGAGGAAACCCACGCGAACACGGGGAGCGCTTGCAAACTCCGCACAGAAAGGCACCTGTGGCCAAGCCGGGGATCGAACCCAGGACCTTCTCACTGTGAGGCGACAGTGCTAACCACTGCACCACCGTGCCGCCCCCAATTTTTGTTTAATTTTTTTAACTAGATTTTATTCATCTACTTTAAGGATGTTTGAATATCAGATGATGTTTTAGTCAACATTTATATGATATATAGAAAACTTTAAAGGGTTCACAAATTTTCAAGCACTAATGTATATATGTATGTGTGTGTATTATAATTATATGAATAAATAAAGAAACCAGGGATTCTAAAGTTACACTGAAAAATGTATACAAATGGGGGAACATATACAAATGTATTGTTTCCAAACAAATAAATTAATAAGTATAGGTACTAAATTAATAAATATTAATTAAATAAGTTATTAATTGTACAATCACCATCAAAGGATGCTTTGGGGTAGCATGGCAAAAACCTGTGACATTTTATTGTGCACTGGATATTTAAAGAAATATTTTAAAATGCAGCAGTGTGGTCATAATTTATTGTTGGTTCCTGTTCAGCTTCTTTTCTACATCTGTAAAACTCATTTATTCTTTAGGTAATCTTTACACTTTGCTATTGTAGAACATCTTCACATGAAAATGGAGACACCCAACCTAAAAAGAGTTTTGTTTTTCACAAGGGTGTTTGTACCCTGAGCTGTCTGAACTGCAAACTGTCTCTTTTCCCTTATTCTTCTTTGTAGTTACTTCTGTTTGACGACTAGGCCTACTCAAGGACCTCTCAGTACATGGAATGAAAAATGTGAAACCAAGCAGTAAATGGCAAGTGCTTCATGCAATGTACTGCATATCTGCTTTGTTCATTCTATTTTGTTGCCCTTAGTGCTTCCTGTAGTGTATTGCACTTTATAATTTCATATTGACCAGGTGTATTGTGCACTTTATAGAGCATCATAGTTTATAGTGCTTTTATTTATTTATTTTTAAAAGGGTTATTGTGGCCTAAAGCTAACATTTGATGCTAGCATGTTTTATACAAATGCATCAAGCAACAACTGGGAATCCCTGGGGTGCTCAGTCAATTTTCACTCTTAGCTTAGGTGCTGATCATATGGTAATTGATACAACCGGACAAGTATTTGTGTAACTCTAGTCAAACTAGATAGCAGTTTATCAGTACATGGGAATGTGGGCAGTGAACTATATAACGCTCACCTTGGAAAGGATGCCACAGAAAAATATGTATTTAGAAGGAGTAGGAGTAGTTGAATAATCTGAATGCTCTATTACTGGCAAATCCAAAAGCATATTAAAAAGAAAACCTGAAACAAAAATTGATGCCAGACATTTTTAAGCCTTTCTGTAAGAGAAAAGGACTCCAACTAGATAAGGTTTGTGCAGTCATGGCCAAAAGTTTTGAGAATGACACACAATGTCCACCTGCCTCTTGAGGAGTGCTCAGTGCGTTTAAGGTTGGGGAGTTTCCTGGATTTGGACCCAAAATTTTGATGATTTATTCCCCAAGCCACTTCGTTATCACTTTTGCCTTACGGCACATTGCATCATCATGCTGGAAAAGGTATTGTTTTTCACCAAACTCTCACGCAAAGCGCTCACCTTGTCTTCTGTGAACAGTCTTTTTTCCAGATGCCCAAAACATTTAGAAACGGGATTCATCAGAGAAAATGACTTTACCCCAGTCAAATCATTTACCTTTTGCAGAATATCAGTCTGTCCCTGATGTTTTTCTTGGAGAGAAGTGCCCCGAAGCCTTCTTTAAAAAAGTGGAACCTCTCTCCTCAAAGTTCTTGAGTTCTCTAAATGCTTGTTTTACAAGCAGGGATGTCCTTGCATGTGAAATCCTTCTTGCGCAAAGGAATGATGCCAGTGTTTCCCTGCAGGTAACCATGGTTAACAGAATAAGAGCAATGATTTCAAGCACCACCTTCCTTTAAAAGCATCCAGTCTGCTATTCTAATTTAAGCAGCACGAGTGAATGATCTCTAGCATTGTTCTCCTCAACACTCTCACCCATTTTAACGAAAGGATCACTGAAATGATGTTAGCAGGTCCTTTTGTGGCACGGCTGAAATGCAATGGAAATGGGGATTTTGGGATTAAATTAATTTTCATGGCAAAGGGACATTGCAATTAATTGCAGTTCATCTTATCACTCTTTATAAACATTCTGGAGTACATGCAAATTGCAGTCCTAAAAACTAAGGCAGCAAACTTTGTGAAAATTTATATTTGTGTCATTGTCAAAACTTTTGGCCACAGCTGTAGATAGCCAGCTACATTACTGAGTTATTTCATTTAAGTAATTCTTTTTTTTCATTGTAGTGACAATGATCTGATGACATTTCTGTTTTCTGTAATATAATTGTAACAAAATATAATATTTGGCTTCCTAGCTGTAACATTAATCACTTTACCACTTTCTACATTTACCAGCCAAAAAAATTAAAATACTAACAACAAATAACAAAAACTGTAACTTGCCTCCTCAAAATCTCCAAAACACTTCTAGATTTGATTCTAGATCTCTCCTTGATGTCCCCAGCTTTTGCTAGGAATTTACCCATATTAAGGGATTTGACAAATTCATGTGAAGGTAATATTGGTAAATGTCCCAAGAAAACATTGTTTTTTCAAATTGAATTCTAACTCCCAAATCAACCATGGCTGCATACTGTGTTTTCTTTTTACACAAACAGCCTTGCTAATTTTTCCCCTGTTCATTTTGTGGTGTATGTCAGGAAGAGGAAAGTCGTCCTTGCACAGATGCTGGTGTATTGTATTGTAATGTAGTGTATTGTTCACAACTTCCTGTCCAACTTTGTGAAAAAATCTGAGACTAATATCTGATGGTCTCATGTTTCTTTTTACTAACAAAACAAACACTTGGCAGATATTCCCATAATGTGACATAAATGTGTCCTGAAATCACAGGCATAGATTTAGTGAGTGTACACACCAATGTTCTAATGGGGGGTTTGTCCCCCAATAATATCATATACAATGTTGTACTTGGTTTGCAACAAATAAATAAAACTACTGATTAACACATCATGAAATTATCATATAATTTACAGCTGTTTAATAACAGTTTTCACCTTGAGCACCCCTGCTCTTTGTTAAAATGGATTTTCCAGATACACCTGCTAGCAAAGACGGATGTAGCACTGCTGGCACTGCTTTGTATTTAAACTCCACTCACATACAGTTAAGACTTAAGACGTAACACAGTAAATCAATAAAAGATCATGTAAATGGTGAAATTTATTCATCAATCAGTTTTAATAAAGATTTTTATCTTATTTGATAATGCAGCTAACTTGGTTAGTTAACAGCATAGCACAAATTAACAAAGGTAGGTAAAGTAGCTGCAAATAATGTTTGTGTCAGACAAATCTCTCATTCAATTGTATTTGCTGTAATGGCATGAGAATGAATTAGAAAAAGGCCCGGTTGTGATTGTGGACACCTGGTTTAAATTGGATTAAATTTATAATAGGGCTGCACAGTTCTTGATTAGACAAGATTTTTTTGTGAGTTGACATCATAGTTCTTATCACTTTGTAACATACAAGTTTGAGATTTTCACAATATGAAAACCACCTCGGAAATATCACAGTTTTACATCATCGTTATAAAACGTATGTCACAGCTACTTAACACCAGTAAGGTCATTTGTTAGAAGTAAAAATCCTTCATTAAAATGTTACAGATGGAAGTGTCATGAAAATGCACTTAAAGTCGAAAATGTAAACTCATTGCTGAAAAATGTCCACTGTGACTGTTTACTCTTATATCAAAAGATTATAATTACTCCTGCATTCATGTTAAAGCAGGACTAATTGGAGTTTTCAACTATTTTACTTATCTGTTGTTTATTTTTTACTTTAATCAATTAAGTTTGTAAAAAAGTGAAAAACACTGTCACAGATGCTCTAAATAAATGTATTGTACATCTTTAAGTCAGAAGTCTGTGAAAAAAGATAACATAGATGATTTACCATATTCCAGATCCTGATTACATCTGATTATTATTACATGATTAATTATTATATAAACATTTAAATGTTCATGGATGTTATCACTAGGGATTAAAGTTATAAGACCGTTTTAATTGGCTGTTATGTTGAACCATGGTTAAACTATGAAGATGTTCATCTTGCAACCTAGCATATTTGAAAAAATTATTTGAAAAAAATACAAACCTACATAGTTAGACACACATGATCATTTCTGTTCCTGAACAAAGCCAAACTTGTGCTGTTTTCTACCAAAGCCTTCGACGGACAGAGATGCAGGTCATGACGGAATTGCCTCTAAGCCTTTCATTTTTGTTCCCCCAATACTGACATGAAACCTATGGCCCTGCCTGAAACTATAGCATTTACCTTCAGAAAGGTTATAGTGTATTAAAGAGGAGCTTCACTTTGGTGACCTCAAACTAAGGAGTACTCTTCTCACTAGGAATGCAGTACTTAACTAAACTTAATATTTAAATATTTTCTAAATTATGCTTTGGTATTTAAAATATAAAATTTTTATAATGCAAATGTGAAAATCTCAGAGCTTCATGTTTTGACTTTTCAGGCTATGGAGTATGCTTCTTTAGCCAGGTTTTGATTTAGGTTTAGGAAAGAAGGTAGAAAGTTTCATAGGAACATTCAGCTAGGAAATTCAGTTGAAGAATTACAGTTTAGATTGACACTTGTTCTTCTAATCCATAACATTCAATTTGTTTAGTTTAACAACAGGGGACTTGAGAAGTGGCATTTCTTAAGATGTAATGCAGATCTTATTGTAGGTGAAGACTGGGCCTGGAGTTGAAGTGAGCACAACTGGCCCTACTCTTGGGAAGGGATATATGGGCAAGGCCCACTTAGGGCTAGTTATATAAAAGTGATTGCTGAGTAAGTGGTGCACATTGTTTCTAACTAAACTGCTTTGTCCTTTACAATTGCATTGTTTTTATTAGAAATTGTTGGTAATAGTTATAGCATGTTTGCTACATACTTTTGGCTTGTAATTTCCTCTCAGCCCAGCAGTGACACTGAGGTGTTTCAAACAGTTTAGCAGCGCTGCTGTGTGATCAAGTCATTGCATCAATTTATGCTGAGAATGATCCACCTAAACCTCCTAAATAATACCTTTAGTAAAAAGTGTAACCACATTTTTGTGGTAATGGAAGTATTATTTACCAAAAAATGATAGAACTAGATATAGTACTAACATTGTAGTCGCATCACATTTAGTCCCAGTGTATTTTGCCTGTGGCCATTCTGGCACACACTGTTTGACACACAGCTGTTTTATGTATCATCAAACCTTCCAGTTAGGGTACAGGTCACGGATAGCCTCCATATGCAGTGGCCAATAGCAAGAAATGTTAGTAAGGGTATTTGGGGGTGGCACTCTAAAGTGTTTTGGGGACAGAGGCCATTGGGCCACTGGGCACTATTTGATTTCTAAAATGTCTCAGTTGAGAGTAGGCTGTATGTGATTGTGTTTCTTGTTATTTTAGTTGGTAAGAAGCCATGTTTAAAAAACTGGTTGTACATGTGGTATGTGAGTGAAGTCACAATACCATGCCCTTGGCCTCGGTGTGTTCGCGTGCATGTGGTGAGGGGTGTAAATAGAAAAGAAGAGCGGATTAGTACGAGGTGACCGAGGAAGAAAAAAACAGACAGCAGACAACAAGTCACAGGGTGTGGATATCTTCAGGGAGGGAAGGAGAGAGAGGGGGAGACGCAGAGGGCCCAATCACAATACCCACTTTCAAATTCTTTCCATTTGTTTTACCCTTGATACATTTTATTTCTTCCCTGGTTTTGAGGCTGTGCTTTTATTAAGTGACAAGGACGTACAAATACAGCAGCATGAGTTCAGACAACGGTAAAACTTCTCTGCCTTGCGAGTGCATGTCTTGTTCTGTTGTATGAAATATCACAAATAAGCTTGTGAATGTTCAGTTACAGCTGTCCTGTGTGGCTTTGTGGCACATGGTTCAGTATGACATACTGAAAGCTTTTATTTATCATTGCTGCATGAGAGAAAAACTCAGTTTTCTCTTTTGATCTTTTTTACAAGGACTTTTTTGTATAATAGTTGATTTTTAATCATAGCTGTTTGTGATCTTTAGTTTGACTGTGATGTGATTATTTCACTTGTTTTTATGTGGTAGTTATGATTTGAAGGTTTTTGTTTTAATGTTAACAGAAGCCTGCTCTGATTGTAGCCTGCTTATTGCTTTTACTTTTGGGCCAAAATATTGTGCAGAGTATAAAGTATAGCTTACTATGCACTTATAGACTATGGCCATGAACATTATTGTTTTTAAGGTAAAGAAATACCATCTTTTTAATTACATTTATTTATTTATTTATTTATTTATTTATTTATTTATTTATTTATTTAACATATGTTCACCATTCTCCAAATGAACTGAAGTTACCTTGTATGAATGTATTTTGCACTGTTTTTGTGCTAGGTCATTAACTGAGTAATGTGATCAAGTGATGCCATAAGCTGTATTAATACTTGTGGCTGTACGCTGTAGTGTTTCAGTGCTGAAAGATTTGCATAAGCCATGCTCTTGTAACCAAATCAACACTGCCTTCTGTAGTCTTTTCTTACATTTTTTTGTCCTAGGTTTCTTTTGTGTGGGACTGTTTTAATTCTTCACTCCAGCATTGCTAAATGTATTTGTTGTTGCTTCTATCAACTTAAGCAAATTGACTGGTTTGTGATACAATGTGAAAGAGGTGGACTAATAATGTTTTTATAACCTGCTGAAGATGACTAAAAATAGGGTAAATCCCCTTTAAAACAAAAACCATAAGCTTATTTTTTGTAGCTTTACAATGGCTTATTTTACTACAAATAATATCTTACAACGTAAATATATTAAATGTTATATTATTGTGCAAAAAAAAAAAAACACAGATTCCAGTAAACTGGTTAACTTGTCAATACTGCTTTTTGTCCAGAACATGTCTTTTGAAAATCATTTACAATTACTGAACGTTAACTAGAATAACATTTTAAATAGTGTAAAGTGCAGCCCCAAATAGTTTTCCTTAAAGTTCTGCCTAAGAATATATGTGAAACTATTATTATTTAAAGACCCAGCAAAGTGGGCTGATCTATTCTTATTAAGTATAAGCTGCCTCATCATTAGAGCATTTGTCTTTGCATTAAAAATGGAAGTAATTTCACTTTAGCACTTGATGTTAGTCACATACAAAGATATGTAAAAATGCTAATTCCAACAAAGTCTGAGAATGTTTTCATAAGTGTCTTTGATTCAGAGTTTTGAGAAGTGACCTTTTTTTGCATAATTCTTATATTTAAAAAAGAAGCTTTGATGAATCAGTGCTTTTAAGTTGATGTTCATTCACAAATGGCACTCCAGACCATCCCAACGTTACTTCATCCAGGATGACAGGTTTTTGAAATACCAAGCACAGTTCTCTCAGATACTCCATATAGTTTTGCGGGCCAGTAAATCACCGAAAACATGATGCTGGAGAACTGCACTCGGTTGTTTTATAAATTGCTTTGGGGTTTTTTTAACCAGTCCCTATTTAATCATTGTAATCTATGATTTGTTTTCAGAGGTGAACAATAGAACTTAATTACATAAAGTGAGTGGTTAAAATCAGAGCAGTAAATACAGTCATGTGATGCATGAAACCGAATGGAAGTATGATTATTTGTGCAATGTTGGCCCTAAAAGTATCACTATATATGATATTACTTATTGCCCCAAGGCTACTGCTGTGGAACTTTATACCCCTCTAGCTGGCACTTGGCATTGGACATGATACTAGGCTGTGTGTATGAGACTCCAGTCCTAGTAGGCCACAGCATTTGTCTCATTGCTGATTAGCTGATGAGCTGAATCAGGTGTGTGTGATTTCAAAGTCTTCATGACTTGAGTGTTAAATGAGGTAAAATACTAATCTCTGCAGAGCTGTTGACCGGAAGTAACCTGGTTTTATATGCCAGCCTTCGACCCATTTACTGCTGCTCCAGTGTGCCTCGATGTATTGGTAATACTTTTCTGTGGACATTACACAAGCTGTTTGTATGCAGTTGAACCTGTTACTGCTTAGAGCTGTGTGGATATTTGTTTGTTTGTTTGTTTATGACCGTTGAACCCTGTGTAGACAAGTGCACTGAATGACTTCAGACTTCACTCATCTGTCATTAATGACTGCTACTTTTTAAGCTAGTGTTATGGGTCAAAAGAAACACGACACTAAAAAAAGACATTGGTAATGCAGATTTTTGTGTTTTGTTTTTTTAATTGGCTGATCCCCAGTATTTGAAATGGAGTCTAGCCCCCACTCAATCCCATCAGCACTGGGAAGCTGAAGGATAGCATGTGCTTCTGTCCAGAGATATATTTCGGTAAAAATGAGCTTGGCCAATGATGGGTGGGTATTGCTGCTTCTCAGAGGAAAGCAAAGTATGCAATACCTCACTGAGGGAAATGGAGAATTGAGAAAGATTGCATTACTGAGTTAGAATTGGGAAAGTCATGGAAAGCAAGTAGGGTGGTGTAATGAGGGACTATTTAGGGCAAAGAGCAAAAAACAAAGGCGAGACTTAGGCTTTTAATAAAAGCTTAGTATAATCATTGACCAATAACAAAGGTATTCTTAGGAATAAAATGTCCAAGTTTGAGGATTTATTCAAAAACTGCTCAAACAGCTTTTGACATTTTGACAAGTGTCAGCTGGTGAACTGGTTTTGCATACATTCAGAACTGAATTCTGATTAGAGCTGGGTAATATGATGATTCATCATCATCATAATAAGTTAAGTTACGGTATGTCTCTGTATGCTTTTCTGAGCATATTGTAGATCTTTTGTCAGCAATTAAATATCACCTGCAGACTGTTTGCTTTGTTATGACAAAAGCAAAACTAGACATGTTTAATTGGATTTATTGCAGTCAATTGTGTGATGCTTAAATAAAACTTGATTTTTTATAGTTTTTAATAGTTTTTCCATAATGTGACACTGTTGGCTTTTTTTTCTCTCTGAAAAATCTCCTGCTTTGATCATATTCTTTTAAAATCACCCTAAGTGCAACAGTACCATACTGACATGGTATTGCTTAAGATATTTTAGAAGTTGCGAGTGGCTTTTATGTCTCTGCATGGGGATGTTACTTGTTCCAACTGAACTTTAAAACTGATTGATCGATATTTTGCAGTTGACTAAATTCATTTATAACAAAAGTGGTATTTAACCATAGTAAACTGCTTGTACTTTTGAGTCCTTTAGATCCTTTATTATAGCTTCTGTTTTGCATGACTGCTTCTTACGTTTGCCTTTCATTATCTAGATTGTACCTGTATTTGTTAGCCGATGTTGTTTTGTCTCATTCTTTGGCTTCCTCTCTGATTATCTGATTACAGTGATGGACACTAAAGCAGTGTTTGCAACCCTGTATGAAGTATGTGAAGAGAATGCTGCCTTCTTTTCTGGAGGCCCAAAAGGGCCAACGAGTGATGCTACACAGAAGCTGGTAGATTCTATGCTGACCATTCAGAAGCATGCTCATAATCTGGAACCCGTTATCTCTGGCTTTGCAGCCATCTACCACCACTTTGACTTTGATCCTCACATTCCTGCCAATGGATATCGCTCACTAGTGAAGGTGTGTGTATACAATGTATATACGGCAAGAACTGGTTATTTTAAAATATATGCATATGTATCTGAAAGTATGTCAGCAGCCATTGTAAACACCGAACTGGCTATATTCGCTGCATCCATTGTTTGGTGGTTAGGACATTGCGCTAGGGACCTGAAGGTTGCTGGTTCAAGTCCTGGCTCGGGCACTACTGAGGTACCCTTGAGCAACCCACTACACTGCTCCACGTCTTTGGATAAGCCAGATCAATAAATGTAAATGTAAATTGCCAGAAAGCTCAATGGGAATAAACATTGCAATGTTTAGTGAATTGCTTTAGTTTACAATAATGACTGCAGCCAGTAGCCAACAGGGAGAAAAGTAAATTTTTACTTCGCTTTTTGGCTACCTGTAAACAGCTTTTGAAATCTGTTGCATGCTAACTAACATGCAGACCTGAAGTTAATGTACACTGTTAAACTTAAAGAGATATATAGAGTGAAACATAGAGATCACAATACCACAGAGCAGATTGAATTACATTTTTTTTCCTTCCAACACTCGTCACACCCTTACTCAGTTATGAGTCATTATTGTTTTATTTTGCCATGATGGCTTCATTTAACCAGAACTTAACCAGTTCTGAGATAAGCACATTGCTTACCAGCTCCAATCTTCTTAGCAGTGTTATTGGCAGATAAATGTTTTGAAAGAATTAAAATTGTGTGCTGTAATCACTTTTTTGGGGCCCTTGTTAGCAGTTTTATTATTTGATCATTTTGAAGTTTGAAATGGGGAATGAGATGGCACTTAAGCAACCGTAAGGACTGACCATGATGGGACATAGGAAATAACAATAAGCACGCTCACTTCTTATGCTGAACCCACTGAAATAAAGTAAAATTTCCTGCTTGAATAAAGATTTAAAATAATGAAACAAATTTACAAATGTACTTCAGTATATTTTCTAAACTGTACTAGCTGTACGATGCTAACCTATACTAACCATAACCAGGTTTGAAAAGAAGATATAACAAAAACAAGATAATTGTTAGAGTGGCTGGGACAAGTGTTAAATTCATCCATGGTCTCCCTTACCTCATACTTTACCATTTGTGTTGTATAGTTTCAGTAACTAATTGACTGCTCTCTGGATTTCTGTCCCTACTTCTGTCAGGTGGTGCGTTGCTGTCTTCTCCACATTATCCACAAGGGACGCTACATTGCATCTAACAGACGTAGCATCTTTTTCCGTGCAGCCCATAATGCTGGAGAGATGGAGGCATATTGCAGTGCTTTGTGCCAGCTTAGGGCTCTGCTCTACCTGGCCCAGCGGCTGCTCCATGATAACAGCCATGGCAACCTCTTCTTCCAGGAAGAGACTGGTCTCAGCCAAAGCTTTCTTCGAGAATATGCTTCCATGCACAAGGGCTGCTTTTATGGCCGATGTGTTGGCTTTCAGGTGTGTATATGTTTGTTGGTGCGGCTGCATTTCTGTATCACAATATGGGCAAAATACTGCATTGCAATTAAATTATGTTTTGCAAATTCAAAACAACTGAGCAAACCTTTGTTGCAATATGATTTGAAGATTGAGCTGCATTATTTTTTCTGTGATTTATGTTTGCTTTTGCTGGATCATGTGAGTGCCTTATTTGAAAAAAGCCAATGGACATCTGTACTTGGACAGGCTTCACACTGCTGTACTTGGTTATGGCTCATTGATTCCTTTTAGGAATCTTGAGACAGTGGTTTGATTCTACTACAGCCAAATGATCTCAGTGCATTCCGATTCTCTGTGCGCAGTTCTCTGTTAGCTCCAGACAGCATGACTTTTACCCTTACCATAGCTTGGCAAGTTAATTGCTTCCTCCGTGATCTTGTATTTACTCACTCACAACTGAGGGGAGTGTGTGTTTTTAGTGGTAAAAAAACAGTAGGATGCAACTAACATTTTTTTAATCTGTTGTTTCTTCAGTTGAACAATTAATCAGAATAAAGGGAATTTCTATCAATTTAATTACTATATATACTACATCAAATAGTTTTGAGAAACAGGCCACAGACTCTGGGAGGTATATTGTCTCTCTCTCACACACATTCACTCTTTTCCTTTCCCCACAGAATATGTTGGCTTAAACATTAAAGCCAGCTACTTAAAAAACATGCTCGTCAAGTGGTTTTGTAAATTAAGTAGGTTTTTAAGTAAATTTTACTTAACAGACCATTCAAACTGGATCAGTGAACACCATCTATCAGATAAATGAGAACTACTTGCTATGAGACAAATAATTCCTCAGTCTTGACACACTCATGTACCCTTGTTGGGTCCTTGTAGCAGTATACACCTTTTACTCAAATTTAATGTGAAGTACTCCCATACTGCAGTTTTCTCCAACTCCTCCATGCCTGCCTTGCATCAAAATAGTCAGCTCAACAACACAGCGTGCAACATTACAGAGCCAACGAATTGATAATTCATGGCAAATGATTTTTTCAAATTGATTTTTATCGGTTTCATTGATTTGCTGTTGCAGCCCTAAAACTGATTCAAACCACACTAGAGGGTTACATAAATTGGTGTGTTTGCTGCAAATAATTTATATTCCAGCTAGACCAAGCCCAAATATCATAAATAAATAAATAAAATAAATAAAATATTTAACCTGTAGATTTGTGATGACCGATCTTTCACACAAGGTATTTCATTGATGTCTAGGACCAAATGAAATGAAAACAGATTTGAATTTATTTGTATTAAACCTTATTGTGCAACGTTTTATTATGCTAAAATGGATAAGCTGCTTGTACTATTATTTTTTATAATACTGTAACACGTTTTTACTTTTATGCCTATTTTTGTGTTCAATACATCTTTTTTATTATTATTTATTTATTTATTTGAAAAACATTTGTATTGTATTGTTCAGGAATCTTAATCAGTTCAGATAGCAATTACTGATCTTTAAAATTACCTTAAAGGTACAACATAGTCTTTAACGCTGCACCTTAATTAATTTTAATGGTGCATAACTCTGACTTTCTCAGGGAAAAGGGGATTTTGTACATTTCATATAACCTAAAAAATATTAAATGATATAAAAAAAAACCCTGTGCAACAAAGACATATATAACTGCAACAGAAAATGATACAATATGCAACCTAAAGGGGACCATTCCAGGTACTTAAGTGACCACAGTTTAGTACCAAAACCAAACACTTAAAACCTCCACTTATTATTATTATTATTATTATTATTATGATTATTATTATTATTGTTATACTGACTGTAATGGTTATGAGGGTTTGTCTGCTGTTTCTTGGTTACATCGACACCCCACCCCCAAAGGTTAAATGCTCATTTGTATATTGCTGACTTCATATGTTGGACAACCCTAGTATCCTGCTTTTGGCTCTAATAGCACAAAAAGTGCTGGCAGATTTTGTGTATGCATATTTGGGTGTGAGGATTGGTTTTCATGCCAACATGGGATGCTGGTCACATGTATGAAAACAGATGAGCATAAATGGCTCTGTTGATGGCCATAAGATTCAGATGTTTGCAGTGCTTGTGTCATGTGGTTTATTTATCCTTATATTTGGGGTACAATTTGTCATGGTTTACTTGTTCTAAATAAATTCCATCACATTCAGATAAAGCTATGTGCTTTTCCCTCAGTTCCAGCTAATCTGCTGGGACATCACCTAAAAATAACACCCTATAAAGGTTATTCTTTGTGGTTTTCAGAATAAGAAGTTATTTTTAAAAGAGTGGCTTATTTTTTTCTCTACTTTCATCTCGTTATGTGCTGTTGATTTGTGTATTTCCTTTCCTGTTTATTATCTGTAGTTCACGCCATCTATCCGTCCGTGCTTGCAGAGTATTGCTATAGGCCTGGTATCTTTTGGAGAGAACTACAAGAAACATCAGTCTGGGATTGGTGAGTCACTTTTAAATTAATTCCCAAGGTTTCCCAATATCTGCTGTTTGTGACTGCTTGTCCAAGGCATATAGTACAAAGTGTGTTTAACTTGCATATCATGAAAGCTTATGCTTGCTGTTGAGTGTATGCTCTTAGTTCAAATGTAAAACATGCACCTGTGTAAATTAAACCAGGCACACTCTTACCAGATGTTCTGACACTGTGTCTTGTGCTCAATGCTACACTCTAGTGGAGGCAGGAGCTATTACATCATATGGTGAGTTCCCAGTCCCCTCTTTTTAGCTTCAGAGAAAAACTGAACTCTGAAAGCTGCAACCCTTTGTGTCATGTCTTCCCCTTGCATTACTTGCAGTCTTTCCTTGGAGCTTAAGGACGTCCAACATTTGTTAAAATGGTTAAAATATATGGATTCTTATTTAAGAAAAATCCATTTTATCTCTTTAGGTTATCCATGTCCCCACCCCCCAATGATGAGTTTGGGCTAAACTGTCTTTGTGGGTTTCTGTTAATCTTTTATATAAGTGAATGAATAAATAAATAATTACTCAATCCCAACTATTCAAAGGGAGCAATTTAGCATTTTGTGTTAGTAACCTTTTCATGATCCTGCAAGATCGAAGTTTGGTTTTGAGAAGCTGAGACCAAGGTTAGAGCAATCAGATAGTGGGTGATGGATTTCACATGTCTAATTTACCCTCCATTATTTATGGTCCAGGGCACAAGCAGCATACATGCAGTCTTACTTTGCAGGACAATTTTGTAAAGACATATGAAGTATTTAGTGGTGCAATTATTCAAATATTCTGGACAATAACTGGCAGAATATCTTAATATTTTCATCATTTAAAATGTTACACTATCCTTTCACAACATTTAAAACCCTGACATGTGAAGTGAAAAACATTGATTACCTCTTTACAGTTGTCTATACCCATACCCATACCCATATGTACAGTCAGTTCTTGAAGTTGATGTGTTGAAAGCAATAAAAGTGGGCAAGCATAAGGATCTGAGCGACTTTGAGAAGGGTCACAGTGTTCTGGCTAAATGGCTGTACCAGAGCATCTCCAAAATGGCTGGTTTTGTGGGGTATTCCCGGTATGCAGTGGTTAAAACCTAAAAAAAAGTCAGTAAAAAGATTCAAGCAGATTATGGGCACCCAAGGCTCACTGATGCAAGTGAGAAGTGAAGGCTAGCTCATTTTTTCTGATCCCTTAGAAAAGCTACTGTAACAAATTGGCTATAAAAAGAACACACTGTGCTTTGCAGCTTGCTGCATGTGGGACTGCAAACTTGCAGATTGGTCAGAGTGCCTAGGCTGATCCCTGTCCTACACCAAAAGCACCTACAGTGGGCAAGTGAACCAAAGAACTGGACCATGGAGCAAAGGAAAACAAAATGTTTTAAATTAAAATGCATCAAAAAATAATGGACTTTATTAAATGATAAACATTGATTTTTGTTTTATTATTATTATTATTTCCCTGCTTGACTGAACATTTTGTTACTTTATACTCTCGTATTGGTCTTCCAGAAATACATCCTATGAGAATAATTTAGTGCTGGATCTCTTTCAGAAAACACCTATGATATGCCATGGTTAGGGGGTTCACTAGACTTCCCCGTCTTCACACTTGCTTAGCTGTCCAAGGGACTGCCTGTAGCCTTCCATTATAGAGGTCATTCATCTGAGAAAGCCAACATAGAAAGTACTGTTCTCTATAAATTATGCCTCTGATGCTGCTTATAAGCTATAATTTATTAGCCAAAAAAACCTGCAACGGTACTACATGAATCATTATAAATCAGTTGTGTGGGATGAGATGAACCTCTAAGCTGGATAACAGCCTGACATTTGTATCTTGCCCGAATGTCTATATACCAGCCAAATAGTGAAAGTGACTATTTGTCATTGTGAACACATTCAAGCACCACAACGAAATGTGACCTCTGCATTTGATCCATCACACAAGCACATGTGGAGCAGCGGGCAGCTACCATCAGCGCCCGGGGAGCAGTGTAGTGGGACAGTACCTTGCTCAAGGGTACCTCAGTAGTGCCCGAGCCAGGACTCGAACCTGCGACCTTCAGGTTCCAAAGGCAGTGTCCTAACCACTAGGCCACCACTGCCCACTAATTTCTTTATTTATTATTTTTTTTAATAAGTGAAGTGAAAGTGACTATTTGTAAATAGTTAAATTTTATTTTTATTATTATTATTATTATTTTAAATAAGCACCACTGATGCCTTTAAATCTTGCTTACCCTCACCAAATGCAAACAGCTGTGGTTTCATTGGATTATTGTCAGAAGAACTAAACATTTATGGTTTTTAGTATAGCTACTAAATCTGCATTGGATCTTAAAAGTGAAAACTATGAGAGTGGTCAAAGTGGGGGAAAAAATGTGCAATTGTTTTTTTTAGACCAGGACCACAGAACCAACTATAAAGAACTCCAACAACTATTGAAATTTTCCACTGGATTCAGTTTGGCTGCAGTTTTTGGGGTCTGCATGCACCTTCTAAAGCCTCACTCTGTCTCTCTGTAGAGCTATCTTCCAAACTTGATCCTTACAATTTGTACACTTTTGTCGATCAGTCACTGAGCTACACTTGTAGGATTGTATTAGGCATTTTGACACCAGAATGCAGACAGTAATTGTCATTAATTCTTTTAATTCTAATTCCCACCTTGTCAATATATGTCTCAGGTGTTGCTGCTAGTTCTTTTTTCACCTCTGGAAAGTATGCTATTGATCCAGAACTGAGGGGTCAGGAGTACGAGCGCATCACTCAGAACTTGGACGTTCATTTCTGGAAGACGTTTTGGAATGTTACTGAAACCGAAGTTCTTGCAGTCAGTATAAATATTTTCTACATTTTTCAATTGAAATTTGAGTCCTGAAAATGAACATCAAATTTTATTATTGGATTTAGCTAGATGTCACTTTGAACTTAGATACTCTTGGAAGCTGTTTGGTTCGCTACCCCAAACCATGACTCGACTGAGGTGTGTCCTACTAACTTGTCACTCATGTAACTCTCTCATTCAGGGCTTGGCCAGTATGACATCTGCTCAAGTGAAGGTGAATCGTGCTCTGTCTGTGCCACCTATGTCCTTTGACCTCCCGTTGGCAGCTGACCCCACACACACAGTAATGATCTCTCCTCCAGTTGCTCATATTGGCCCAGGCCCAGTGCAAATGAGACTCATCTCTAATGAACTGAGGGAGGGACAGGTAATGACCTTGCACTGTCTCACTTATGCATGAATCTAGGCTGGATTTAGTCACATCTTAATTAATAATAATCTTATTTTAGGGTCTGGCTCAGACATTGCGTTGTTTTTAAGGCTGGGCTTTTGCACAATTCCTACTTGAAAGATGATCATAATACAGCATGGTAAACATTGTGGATCAGTCAGTCAATGATAATAATTTTTTGTTATCAAGCAGTATGACACTATACTTGGTAATAGCATCAGTGTTTTGTATCAGGACAGCCTTAGTGTGGATACTTTGACTACTGTTCTTAAATGAAGTGACAATTTGTCGTTATGAACACACTCAGGCACCACAACGAAATGTGGCCTCTTCATTTCGCCCACCCTACCTGCACACATGGTGCAGCGGGCAGCTATCAACACTGCCTGGGGAGCAGTGTAGCAGGACTGTGCCTTGCTCAAGGGTACCTCAGAAGTGCCCGGGCCGGGACTCAAACCTGCGACCTTCAGGCCCCAAAGGCAGCGCCCTAACCACTAGGCCACCACTGCCCACAGTTTTTTTTACCCTTTTTGCCTAAACTCTTAAACTCTTGTTGTTTACTCACCAGGACAGTGAGAAATTATTGGCAATGACTCGTTCTGAGGGTGGCCCCATTTCTCTGTCTCTGGGTCTGAAGCCTAAGAGGAGCCCCCCATCACCTTGGCTTGTTGTGCACTACCATGGAGGTGGCTTTGTGGCACAGACCTCCAAATCACATGAGGTAAAATGCTCTTTCTTTTCTATACACTGATAAGCCAGAACACTGCTACAGGTAAAGTAAATAACATTGACTATCTAGTTATTTCATTACAAAAGCACCTTTCAGGTGGGTGGGATATACTAATCAGCAAGTGAACAATGGGCAGGAGCCTAATTGTGATGGATTGACATAAGTTAAAGCATCTACAAAATGGCAACTTGTGGAGAGTTTCAGGAGTGCATTAGTTAGCCCTTAGCAAAAGTGATCCATGGACAACTCAAGAATTGGTGACAGTGTTATGGGCACCGAAGACTCACCGATGCATGTGGGGAATGAATGCCCTTCTGGTCCAGTCCCACAGAAGAGCTACTGTGGTTTAAAAAGTTAATTCTGACTTTGAAAGAAAGGGGTCAGAACACACAGTGCACCACAGTCAGAGCTGTTTCAGCAGCATGAGGGGAAACTACTCAATTTTAGGCATTTCATGTTAATGGTAACCTCTATATATTTGGGTGGTTCTAGGCCTAGAGGCACCTTCAAGTACATGGGTCATATTTTTAAAAATACATTCATTGGACAATTCCCTCTCTCTTTGTTAAATGTGTATCATGTGTGTATTATTTCTTTCTCTTCAACATGCCTTTATGCTGCAGTATTATTGTTTTGACATTGTTTAGCTGTGCTAAACAATATAGTTGAAAAAATGGAAGGAAAACAAGCTTTTGAGTTAAATATGGGTATTTTGCATGAATCATATGCTTGCAAATCAAGGCTAATATACCATTCTATGTGGTAGTTTAACACAGTCATTTCTACCACACTTCCTTATTTGGTGACAAAGACAAAAGTGTGGTGGAAATGACATCTATACTAATAGAGTTGCCAAACGTACTTCTAGTTGAATAAACCCCCACATTATTCTCAGCACCACTCTGGCTGAGTGTCATGCTATACCAAGCAGTAGAAAGAAGCAGTAATTACTGTCTCAGGGTATGAACTGATGTTGCTTCTCTCAGTGACTCATTCATCCAGGCACAGGCTAATGGATGAGCTTGATTTAATCACCCATCCATGCAGATACAGGAACTGCTGTGCCTTCTGAGAAATTGTGTGGCCTACATTTCCACAACCAACCTAAAGCTTAGAGTAAAAAGTATCATTTAGACATAGGAATATTTGCCCATTTTACCCCCAATACTTTTGGAAAGCTTAATAAATGTAAAAAGCCAATGCATCCAGCTGATGGGTAAGTAAGCAGCAGTCTTTAATGGTAAAGTGGGTGAAGGCCAAGAGTAGCCCTTTGGCCAACTTCTGGAGCAAGTTGATCATGGAGAGTGATTAAGGTGAGCACCTTAAACTGGCTAGTCTCTAGGTGCTGGTTGATGCTGTGCACAAGCAGCGATTGCCTGTCCACTATGCTGCTTCCCATGTTCCTACAAAGCTATGGTGTCATGCCAATGAAGCAAAGGGTTGCTGAACATTATATGGGTATGAAACCACAGATTCATCAGGTTCATCAGAATGAGAAGTAAATTGTTAAAGATTTGTAATGAGTGGGAAGGTTTTGAATAAAGACAAATATGAACACAACCCCCAACTAAAGCGCCAAGTGGTCACTTGCACTTTTTAAACCAAAATTACATTTACATTTATTCATTTGGTTGACGCTTTTATCCAAAGCGACTTCCAGGACAGAGGAAACAATCAAGCGTTC
>JBBPDA010153088.1:4161-19410 GCA_037974385.1 Arnoldichthys spilopterus | reverse complement strand
TAATAAATAGATACACCAAGATTCTAAACTACTGCAATAGATAAACACGCCAAGATCCTAAACTACCAAAGAGAGGAGCAAAGTAAATCAAGTGAAATGGCTCTACTTAAAGTGAATAACATGCTCTGTTGTGATCCTACAGTGTTGTTCCACTGTGTCCTTTTGATCATTACAGATAACATTATAAAGCGAAATTATCATTTTACAGCTGAAGATGCTGTGTTTTATAGCATCACACACACAGTTCAGGTCAGGGAGTCTTGAAGATGATTTTTTTTCTGTTCCACTCTCTCATTTGGACTTGACTAGTCCTCAACAACTCACTGCTTGATTAAAAAAAGGTGATCTTGACTAAAGCTCTAGCTACTGTGTAACACGATTGCCTATTGATTTGAGGCAATACCCTACTGGTTCTTACCATGGCTTCTAGATATCTATAAACCTCACAAATCGGAGTATTTGCATGATTCTTCAGTGTAAAAAGATATTTGGAATGCAAAAAGGATTTTAATGCCGATGTTCATTCAAAATTCTTTAGCAAAATCTCCTAAAGCCCCCGTCTTTTTAAAAACACAGTGCCTAGCGTGTCTCCACCTGTCTGGGCTGCGTCTTCTGGTGCTGATTGGTTCACTCTCTCACCGCCTGAGGGAGGGTGCACGCGCCGAGTGTTCAAACAATAAAGTACCTGTTGGACAAAGGAAAAAAAAGAAAAAGAGGGAACTAAAGCCCTACAGTCAGTCTGCAAAGATATCAGGACATAATTCCAAAGCAGCAGATCATAAAAAGAGCAGAGGCATGGAACCAGAATATTTAAGGTTATTAAAAATCACCCTACTGATCATTGGCATGTCTAAGGTAAGAGCAAACTTTGTTCAGTTTACAGAATGATGAGGAATAAGCACTGTAATGTTAACAGCAGTGCGCTGCTCACTGTAAGGTGTAGCTTAGTGTGGTTTGGGATTCATTTAGGGCTTCATTCATTTATTTGGTCATAATTAGGTACTAGGGGAATTTTTTTTCCTGAAACCATTGGTTCTTTTTTAGAGGTTTTGAGATGCTTTTCTAGTGAACTGAAGGGCAAAATGCAGCCGGACTGGAAAGATGCAAATCCGCACTGAGTGATGTTCAGATGTGGCTAGGCTATTTCCTTGGGGTCTGATAGAGCATAATGAGCCCCAATATGACAGAGTAATAGCCCTGCACAGCGTTGACCAAGGAAGTCTTATAATATAATAACATTTGACATGCTTGCATTTCATTGCTGCAATTTTTTTTTTCATTTGCAGATGTGTGCTGCACAAAATGGTAAGCAAATGTTTGCAGTATTAATGCAACAATGTATAAATGATTCTTATTTTTTTTATGGAGTATTGTCAACTTGTCATGTTGCTTTACAGTGAAACTAAATACTAAATTAACTATAAAAATGCAATGTGTGTTATGTGAATACATTATAAAATTGTATAAAAGAGTTGAAAATAATTTTTTTAACACTGTAGAAATTCAGCATAGATTTGTTTTTGCAGATAGTTTCAGTGCAGAATGTTTTCCAGCACATAATATCAGTTTAGATTTATTTCATTGAGTGTAATTTTGCTGTAGAATTTGATGTAGTGTAGAAACTGTTAGGAGTTTTTTTGTGCAACATGTATTTGAAGATTTGCATACAGTCCAAAATGTCAGTAAGGAAACATTTTGATATATTAAATTTTACTGTGCATGTTTTGTATATATAGAAAAATGTTATAGTGTAAAATTCCAGTAAATAATCTTATACAATGTATGATTTCAGAAGAAAATAATTTTTACTATATTGAATTTCAGTGAAAAAAAAATTGTAAAATGAATTTCAGAATTTCATTTTAGAATTTCAGTGCTAAACCTTTAATTGTAGCACATGATGTCAGTGTAAAATGTGAAGATTTCATCCAGTATAGAATTTCAACTGTTGAACTATTTTTCATGGCATATGATTGCAGTATATATATATTTAAAGCAAGATGTTCAGTGTATACTGTTACAACATAGAATGTCACTGTGAATCTCACTGGTACTAATATGACACTTATATGACTCTATATACTCTTGTTCTCTTCAGGCTTGACTCTGTCTGTCTTCACGGTCACATCCAAAAGCATAACAGTGCGTTGGAGTGGCCTTGAAGGCGCCAGCTCATACAAGATTACAGCCACACCAAACAACTTGCGTGATCAACCAGTGTTCGCACAGTTCAGCGGCAGCACCTTCATAGGCTCTGTCAACTCTTTGTCCCCAAACACACTGTACAACATACAAGTTGAGGCTATGGACAATGCTGTAAATGTGCTCAACAGCACAGAGACCCAGGGGACTACCGGTGACCTTTAAAAATCACTTTTAATCTGTTTATTCATGGTTTTCATCACATAAATCAGTATATGCATAAATTAGGTGGTATTATAGGTTTTCAGGTAATTGGGGACACTTCAATGAACTCTTTAATTCCAATTAACTGCAAAATGGAAATTGCATAAAATAACTGCTCTGTTTATGGCTTATGCCATTCACTTCCTATTTAATACACTCATTTGTCTCTCATTACCTTACATGTCTCATATGACCTGACAACTCTAGTGATAGCTAATCCTACTTTAACCCTAGCACACATTCAGTTAATATGTATTTAAAATGTAAAAGTTAATATATATTTAAAAATAATGATTAAATACATAACATGGAATAATGGAAGATGTAAGATTTCTATTCAAGGAAATTTAACTCTAGTTCCAAAAAAAGTTGTGTAAGATGTAAATAAAAACAGAATGCAATGATTTGCAAATCTCATAAACCAATATTTTATTCCCAATGGAACAAAGAAAACATATGAAATGTTTAAAGTAAGTAAACGTACAATTTTAAGAAAAAAAGGTCATTTTGAATGTGATGGCAGCAACACATCCCAGAACTAAGGAGACCAGTTGCTGGACTTGTTTGAAATAGTATTCTAGCTTCTCAGCAGTCCTTTTTTGTTGTATTTTTAATTTGATGATGTGCCAAATGTTTTCAATTGGTGAAAAGTCTGGACTGCAGTCAGGCCACTTCAGCACCCTCCACTCTTCCACGATGAAGCCTTGCTTTTGTAGTAGATGCAGAATGAAATTTAGCATTGTCTTTCTGAAATATGCAAGGCCTTCCCTGGAAAATACGTTGCTCTAAAACCTGTATATACTTTTCAGCATTGATGATGTCTTTCCACATGTGCAAGCTGTTATTTCACTAATGCCTCATACCATCAGAGATCCAGAGATTTGATCTGAGTGCTGATGGTCTGGATGGAAGCTGAATGGTCCTATCCTCTTTAGTCTGGAGAATGCTGCGTTCATGTTTTCCAAAAAAGAGTTTCAAATTTTGATTTTGAAATCAAAGAACACTTTCCCACTTTGTCTCAGTCCATTTTAAATTAGGCTTGGCCCAGAGAAGAAGGCAGTACTTATGGATCATGTTCACATATTCCTTCCTTCATTTGTGGCACGGCAAACTGTGCCCATGCAGTGATTTCCATGACAGAATCATACCTATTTTTAATGCTGTGTCTTTTTAATGAAGGTCACACCCTGCGCACACAGGGTTCTTCAAAGTCATTTGATGATATTATGTACTATAGATTCTAAGATATTTAACATTTTTTTACAATTTCACATTGAGAAACATTAATTTGAAATTGTTCCGCAATTTATAGACACAGTGTTTTTGCTGATTGCTGAACCTCTGCCCATCTTTACTTCGGAGAGTCTCTGTCTCTCTAAAATGTTCTAAATCATGTTGACAGTTTACCTTGCAAAATTTTCTTCCACCTGTTTCTTTTTAGTACCACTTCTAGCCTTTTGTTGCCTCATCTTCTTTGAGATGTGTTTCTGCCATCAAATTCTAATTCTGCTGTTATTATGCATGAAATAGTAATATGTCTTACTTTCAAGGTTTGATATGTTTTTTTATTGTCTTGTTATCATTGCATTCTGTTTTTATTTACATTTTGTAAAATAAATGGCAAATATACAGTTTTACAGGGAGACACATGTCCTTATATACCAATTAGAAAGCTCAGGGCTTGATGCGACCTAGACAAATAACATTGGCAAAACAAAATATTTGGTAAACCTGTGTAATATGCTTTGTGCTCTGGAGTGTTCAGATAGTGATGATGTGTTTGCTTTTATGCCATTGTGCATCCTCGTTATACCTCACTGACAAATGGTTCTGTTTGTGTTGTTCTTGATCACCAGCTCCTGATGTCCCATCCATCATCCAGGCATACTCAAAACACAGCAACAGCATGACAGTGGAATTCTGTTCTGTGTCGGGTGCTACCAGTTATATTATACGAGCTGAGAACGTCGAAGGTTTCTTTTCCGAAACTTCAGTGCTGTCTTCCCCGGGGACTGTGCTGAACCTGAGTCCCTACACCAACTACACTCTTAGCGTCATGTCCGTTAACAGCGGTGGCAGAAGCCAGCCCTCCTTCCCCATCCAAAAGAACACAGGTAGGCCTAATCCCAGTTTTGTAATATGCTCAGTGTAATTTGGGATTACTTAGAAATATAGGCTGTACCCTTGTATGATGGACACCAGCAAGCAGTAGTTTTGGGGATGAAGCACTCGTGATCTTGGTGTCTTGATGTTGACTTGTGTTCTGGACCATCCCTAAGCTTTCAAAAGGTTTATATTTAAGGAGAAAAATTCTATATGCAGTGAGCTCCATAATTATTACCAACCTTGGAAAATATAGGTTAAAAGGTCATGAAACATTTCTTTGTAGTTAATTAGCTCAATGTCATGACTGAAATAGGAGAACAATCTAACCTTTAAGTAAAGTAAAGTAAGAGCAGAACCCTTACTATAGAATCTCTCCAGATCCTCCAGAGTCCTAGGATCTCTTTCTTGGACTCTCTTCTTTAGCTCACCCCACAGGTTTTCAGTGAGATTTAGGGGACTCAGACTGGCAAGTGAGAAGAGGGATTCTGTGATTACAGAACCATTTTTTGGTGGATTTGGACGTGTTTTCTATCATCACAACAAAATGTTCCTCCAGGACAATGGTGCAATAAATAAGACAAAACAAAACTACATAGTGTGGACAGAACAACACTAGAATAGAGTGCAAAATGTATAAGTCTTTAAAAACACACAAAAAAAACAATAGCATAGACAGGACAGAATACAGTGCAGCTGACAAGAAGCAGAAACAGTGCTGAAAGTGAATGCAGTATTCTAGCAGCAGGGTTATTAAGTATCTAAAATTGCAAACCTTTATGAAGTAAGCTGTAGCAATAGTAAATTACCGAACAAAAACCTCCCCACTTCCCACTGTCGGGTCTTGTGGTCCTAGGTGTTGCAATTCCAATACCAAGCCGTGTTGCAGCTAATCTGAATGCTGTGGTGATGGCTTTATCCGTTAAAAGATCTGGGACTGCAGGGGGTCTAGTGAAGGGAGCAACTGGGTCTATATGTGAGCTATGTTGAGTCTCTCAAACCACTTGACAGTAGTCAATGAGACAGGTCACCAAAGGGGTTCTTGCTCACTGGGATGATAGTGGTGGTTTTTAAGCACAGTGGGGTGACTGTGGTACTCAGATATACAGTGAAATATAAAAGTGAACATGCTTCAGTTTTTATAGTATCTTTAACTGTGACAATAATAGTTTTGATAAAAAATGATAAGGGTTTTGTTTTACTTCAGGTTAACTAAAGGTTAGATTTCTTTCATATTTTCAGTGTGATTTTGAAGTAATTAACCTCAGATATTTAATATGCCATGTTTAAAACTCAATTTTAACAAGAAGGTGCTAATAATTATGGAGCTGATTGTATAACTAATACAGTGTCTTGCTTAGATGTGCAGTATTTTAAACAATTTGTACATCTGGGGTTAGTTGGGAGGGATCATTGAAAGAAATCCTCTTTTCTGAATTTAGCACTCTGTGTAGGCTTTCAGCATCTAGGTTTTATGTATTTATTGTCTTTTCTGACCCATGTAAGTTGATCTACTCAGTAGAATTCTGGTATTGTAAGTTATTAAACAACAGATCTGAATCAAACTAGGTTATATAAAAGATGCACTTACAATCCCTTACACACATACAGTTACACAACTAGACATACCACAATGCAATGTGTCATTTGATCAAGGCAGAATTTGAATGAATGAATAAGACTGGGCAGTGGTGGCCTAGTGGTTAGGACTTTGCCCTTGTGAACTGAAGGTCACAGGTTTAAGTCCCGACTAGGGCACCACTATGGTACCCTTGAGCAACGTACTGTCCTACTACACTGCTCCCTGGGCTCTGTTAATAGCTGCCCGCTGCTCTACGTGAGCTGTGTCACATTTCGTTGTGATGCTTGTGTTTGTTCACAATGACAAATTGTCATTTTTATTCAATATTTGCCCTTCACACAGGCAAGTATTGGCAAGTGAATTTTATGTGGCTATATGTGACCATTGGCCATATTTAGTGAGCCACATGGAACGGATGTAGCCAAGTATAAGCGTAACAAAATTTTTGCCTGAGTGGTTCTAGATATCTTGAAATAGGTCACTTGAAGCACTCTCATGGACGAAATTTTACAAAACTTGGCATACTTCCGAAGAATGTAGTAATGATATATAGTGTGTTTTGTAAAGTTTAAACATTTACATCTCATTGTCTAGTGAAGCACAAGATTTTTGCATTGACCTCATTCACCTGTTGGCACTACTCGACTAATGAATCATAATGAGCTAATGTCGTGTCTCCTAGAGGCCAATTTACCATACCAATTTCATATTTTTTGTTGAAATGGTTGTGGGTAAGGGCTGAAAAATATAGATTTTTGCTTACTATAGTTCAAGGGGCTCTTAAATATGATGAGTATGTATAAGGTGTGATGTGTTTAATTAATGAGAGCTTGAATTCTTAGTTAACCTCAGTTATTATTATGCTTAGGATAAAGTCTCATTTAAAAAACTCATTTACCTGATTGGAAAAGAAACAATCACTACTTTACCTCCCTTAACCAAAACCAGAAGAAAAGAGAACAGAACAATATAAAACAGTGCACTGACTCCCTACTCATTACACACAGACCTACACTTAACAAGGGAAGTTAACATAATTATCAAAATGCCATGTCAGAGGGTAATCGTCTGGTCTGGTTGGTCGGAAGGTTGTTGATGTCGAAATGACTAGAAACAGCCCAAACCCTAGCCAAACATTCTTCTCCAAGTTTTCATTTATGCGGAGTCCCAGTCTTCATCTATTCCCCATGCAGTAACCAGTACAGACTCTGGTCCTATTAGAGACAGGCAAGAGGACACACATGCAACAGCAAGACACGTTCCTCCTGCAAGAGGTTCTTATCAATGGCACCTAATGGGGAACACTTGATTCTAATTTTATGTGTGAAAAAATTAAGGGTGTACTTTCTTTTTCCATGTGATTGATTTGTTTTTAATCTATTTAAATTATAAAAATGACTTCAAAATATAAATTATATCACTCTTTTTAGAAAGCCCAATGGCCGGTACATACCTTAAAGTGTAAAAATCTTTAGTTTGAATCTAACGCAGGATCTTTGGCTTGATAAAATGCGCATGTGCGTAGTGGCAGCCCCGCAACCAACCACTGAGATTTCCGAATTGTATGCATAACAATGAGGTGCCATTTAAGACTTGTGGCTATAGAAAAGTATCATTCCTCCCCTCCATTGTGGCTTTGGTGCCCAAGGTCCCATTAACTACTGGCTATTGGTGGTGACTATAGCTGCCCATGGATATGACACACAATATGGTATGAAAAGGTAAAACCCTGGGAATTGGGTTGTCTCCTCTCCCCAAGGAATATGCCTGAGTAAGGTGAGCAGGATGAGTTTTGTGCTGTTTTATGCAAAACAAAATAATTTTTAACCCTGAATATTTCCCCCTAGATATTTTGGTCTAGCATATACATATAACAGTACATACAGATTTTTATGTAATAATAGCAATGATTATATGTATGTCACACCTTTTTAAAGCAAATTTACAAGGTACTTTACAAAAACATTAAAACAGGTTGGTTGAGTTAAAAATACTATGAAAAAAGATATAAATTAATTAAAAACAACACATTTTAGTAAACTAGAGGAAAAAACTCTTAAATCGATTGGAAAAATGACAACTCTAGGAAGGCACTGTTCTTATTTAAGTGTGATGCTTATGTTTGTATAAAGCAATACGTTTGCTTTTACAGTTCTCTATGAAATTTTGGCACCCTAAAAAATCATTATTAAAAATTATTAATAATTTATTTCTTTATTTCTTGTTTTTTCTTAATAATTTTGTTTCAATGAAAAGGTTTCCTTTTTTACTAATCTTTGCAACAAGTGCCACTGATTGTTTGTATATATATATATATATATATATAGATAGATAGATAGATAGATAGATAGATAGATCGATAGATAGATAGATAGATAGATCGTAGATTATTGATAATAGATTATTGTCAACGTTATTAATGATGTTTGTCATCAAACCTGTCAACAAATATGTCCATGGTAAAACATAACCTGTAGTTCACCACGTAACCTGAAGAGAGCAGCAATTCATTCACCTATAGTCTAATCTCTGTGTGGGCACTTACTATATGGCAAGGAGAAAGTAGTGCAAAATATGCAAGTCTGACTTTGCTTTCCACGGAACCACAATGTTTCTGCTGACCAAAGACATGAAAACCAGAAAAGTGCCTGTTCTGAAGCAGCAGAACAGTCAGTAAATGTTAAACACAAAAAGGTATTTCCTTAAAACTAATAGTGAGAGTAAGTAGAGTTTTATTCATAAAGTTGTTGTTTTACATTTATTTCAGTATAATTAGTTAATCAAAGCTAAAATATCACTTAACAGTGTTCTCAGTCACTAATTACTAAACTTTTAAACAGGGATTTAGTAACTAATGTTTATGAACAGCTAATTGATTTATAGAGTAATTAATGTCATATTAATGATCTTTGAAATTCGTAATATGGACACTTAATTAGGTATTCCACTTATTCTTCATTTTATTAGGTTCACTTACCATATAGATGCACTTATCATACAACTACACCTATAATAAAACTACAGAACTACATTTTCTGGTTCCATGGTGATCGTCAGCACTCTGGATTTTTAATTTACTTTCTGCAGTTGATGTTGCATAATGATTAATACCACCACAGATTCCCAGCCTGATCAACCAAACTCTTCTACACTTTGGACAAAACTCTTAAAGTCAGTTTTGCCTACAACTGTTATATTGCAATTGTTATAACTTTAATGTACAAATTAAATGTACAGTCATTAAAAATGTACAACAATCCTCTCTCTCTTTCCAGTGGTGGTAGCTCCAGAGTTGCGCTCCATTTCTCCAACTAGTGACAGCATCGTGGTCACATGGGACCCAGTGGACCATGTGATTCATTACTCACTGACCATTATCATGGAGGGGTCTGACACACGGCTCAAACTCAACACTTCACAGACCATCATGAACTTCACCTCCCTCGAACCAGGGGTCACCTACTGTATCAAGGCCACAGCCTTTGACCCTGATGGTATTCCTGGAGACGACATCACAATCTACCAGATCACACGTAAGAATGTGTTACAATCACAGACCTCTACAGAACCCATACGCTTTTTTTTAAAGATACTTCCCAGGGAATATATATAAATATTTAAATAGGTATAAAAGAAAATGTAGTAATTACATTAATCAATATCCAAATTAACTTCTCTTCTCATACAACTCAAAATTATAAATTTTTATGCTGAAAAACCACCGCACCTCACTGCCAGTGGGCCTCTGGTGCCATATAGTATTTAGTACATGGCAGCTGTAGCATATACTACACAAAAAAAATAGCTGACAAACTTCAAACTCAGACTCACTTTAAACTCTACTTTCTATTATTAGAATATTTTTTCAAACAATGGCCTTGAATTATCATATTTAACTGAAATGCCCACCACCCCAACACCTCCATCTTTTTCCTCTTAATGACCACTTCTGGCAACATGGAATGTGGATAGGTCCATTAACCTATCACAAGCTAACTGATATTTTCTAAAGTATAGCCTAAAGTATAGCCTAGATTAATTAAAATGTAAGATTTTTTTCTTTTCCTTTTTTAAGAAACATTATTTGTTGCATATTGCAAAAAAATCTAAATACACAACTTGCAATCTTCCATCTTTTATAGTCAAGGATATAGGGGAAAACACTTTTCTCCTTATTTTTGGACCAAAAACATAGGAATATTGGCAATGGTAGTAAACAACAACAAAAGAATAAAACTATCAAAACACAGGTTTGACTTTCCTTACATACCTTAAAATAGAATGCAGGCAACCCAGCTCAGTGTCACATATTCAGTTCAGTTTGCACAATAACTAATCACATTTTCTACTGTAGATTTAAGGTGAATGTAAGTTTTTTCATTTCCATGAATGAAAATCCATTATTTTCAGTGGTAGTATTAACCAACTTCTCATTAAAGGCTTTTTACTTGCCACTAATACAATTAACTGGTTAGGGCTGAATAGCTGTACAGCTCTAGAAAATATGAATTTTTTTTCTTTTGCTTCCCCCAAAACCCTCCAACAATTGGGGCCAATTAAAAAGTGTTTCTTTTCAAATAAGAAATAAAAAACCTTGTAATGTTTATTACAGCAAAACTCTTTTCAATCTCCTGAGGACTTTTATTGCCACTGAACTTTAAAAATTCTTTCCTATTTATCTTTAGTAGTTATCTTCTTGTTCCTGTTTTTATGTTAAGGGTTCTCTTTAACGTCTTTTAGGATTTATGTGAAAATCTGATTATGTTTTCAAATTTCTGCATAAATACATTTTGAAAGCTTTACAAAGCACCACTTCACTCGTAGGGCTCCCTAGTGGCTGGAGTTCATATATTGCTTTTAGCCTTAAAGGACCCTGCTTATAAATTTGGTCTAAGCCTGTTTCTTGCTCTCAAACAAACACTGTGTTTCTGCAGGTCCTCCTGTTCCAGCAGATGTGCAGGTATCTCTGACTCTGAGCAGGTCTCTCGGCCTGTTTGTGTACTGGCAGAGTGTGCGTGGTGCTGAAGTCTACTATGCTATGAGCTCCATGGGTGTGAACTGCTCATCCTTTGACGAGACGTACTGCATCATCAGCCCACTCAACTGTAGCGAGGACCACTTGGTGTCCGTCACTGCTCAAAACCAGGCTGGACCCAGCACTCCATCCCAGCCACAAGCCCTACTCACCTGCAAGTGCTGCACTAACACATAAACACACAAAAATCACTTTCCTCATACTATCTATATGAACTACAAATGTTTGTATGTGGGCCTACACTTTAATTCCTCACTCTGAAAAGTTTTAAAAATGACAGACTAGTATAATAACATATAAAGTTAATTTTAATAAGGTGGCACGTCATTTTTGTTTGTTTGTTTTGAGTTTGAGCTCAATTATATAGTTGCTGTGTGAAAACCTTGTACCTCTAAGAATTAGATTTTGCAGGACCTTTTTTGAATAAATAAAGTAAATGTTAAAATTAGGAGTTTCAAAACAACAATAGACAAACAAATCATCCAAATTAATCACTCTCTATGATGCCACTGGGGAGGCACAGTGGTGCAGGGGTTAGTGCTGTCGCCTCACAGCAAGAATTTCCTGGACACGCTGATAATAAAAAAAATTCTTGCTTATTTTTGTACTCGGCCACCAGCAATAGTAAAATGATTTTGTTTTACTGTAAACACACTAATAAAGAGCAGAGAGTGCGCAATACAGAAGGAAGGAATACATTGCAGTACTTGACTTTTACAATTCCCCACTATCTATTGATGTAATCTTTGTAGTGCCCACCCCCTCTTTATGTTACAACTCCAGTATCATAGAAAAATTTAAGTTTCCCTCTAGCTATTAAAACTTTGTTTACCCATTCATGTACTTGAAAGTCTTAATAACAACATGTCCCATAGCACACAAAGGTGTGAAGCCCACAGGCATTATTACCCCTGGACACGTGTCCCATGGCCCATTTTGTACCCAATATTTTGAGTAAATTTTGAGGCAATGGCCTATCAGCCAGCATGAGGCTGAGGAGGAGTATGTAAATCAGGGAAAGTTTGGCTTAGCAGGTGTGGCTGATCAGGACATCCATTATCATTGTGTTGGCGGCAAAGTCCAGCATGCAGATGAAATGCAGCACAGTGGGCATTAGCACCTTTCTCCTGTTAATCCTGTTTTTTCTGACAAACATATTCGCCAAAGTACACTGCTCCCTAAAGCTTGGCTATCTGTTAAAAAAAGATGGTAAACGCATTTGCTGCATTTCATGGGGTCGAATCATGTCTCTTAACATGTTCATCATTAAATTTATACACATCTATATCTTTGTTACATTTGTGTTATTGCTGTCATATAACACTACGACATAAGAATTAAAAAAGCAATCACACACTAAGAACGTTACTGCAATTAGATTTTATGCAAAGTAATTTTATTCCAATAAAACACTGAATTCTACTCTTTGATCAAAGTTACATAATACACATAATTTGTATAATTTGGTTTGATATGAAACGTTCAGTTATAGAGAAAATCGTTTCTTCACAGCAGTGGTAATCACACATCAGGGGAGTTTTACTTCATATCTAAAATCAGTAAGCCTGCATATGTCTTCATTCTGTTGCTGATAAAAGTAAAACAGTGGCATTCCTCTCTGCCATGAATGGATTAAAAAATTGCTTTTGGTGAAAAGTCTCAGGCGTCACCTGATGTATTTATAACCTTTTCATGTGAGGGATCTGTTTTATGTCATTATTGCTATGAATATTCCTGTATGTCTCTCTAGAATGTAATATTTCATGTCAAACCACATATTTTCATTATATTCAGATAAAAAAAACCCAAAAAGTTCCACTTTAATCTGTCTCATGCTGTTGTACATACAATATTTTAACACACAGAGATGTATAACACATGTACAGTATTTCTATAAAATAAACACACTTTTTCACACAAACACACATATGTTCCACTCAAATATTACGTAATAATAATAATAATATTAATAATATTATATAAAAATAATAAATAAATAATATACTGAATTATATTCAATATGCTCTATGACACTAGCATAAAACATATGTGTGAGGAATTGCAACGTGAGCTGCGTCCACATACAGGCCCTTGGAGTTTAAGGGGTTAACTTCCCTAATTATTTGATATGTTTCTAACAGACCCATGCCCTCCGGACTACGTGGAGGTGGATGAGTTGGGTGTAGGGAATTGCTCAGTGAAGTGGGCCGTTGTCCCATGGGTGGATTACTATATTGCCTATGTGAAGAGAGATGATGGAGCCGAAGAGCAATATAACACCACCAGTACAACCTGCTACTTCAACTGCCACTGCAGCTACACCTACCTAACTACTGTATTCGCCTACAATGAAGCTGGCCCCAGCTTTCCAGGACCCACTCTCAGCTACACTACTGGTGTTTCTCACAACACACATACACCCAAACACAGACACCCATACCAAACAACACTACTGGTATGTTTATATACATGTATACATACAAATACATGGCATTTATTCATGGATCCAAGGCATGTACCAACACAGCCCAGAGTTCAGTATTCATTACATATTTATGTAATAGGTAGGTGAATGTAGTGTGTCTGGGGCAGTGCATTGGGGTGGCACCGACCCTCACAGAACCTGGCTGAGCTGCCACGGTTGCTGCCCACTGAAGCTGGTAGTTGACTGGTTCTTAAAATGTCAATCCTCTATAGCTGAGTGTTAGTCACTTATTTAGAAAACAGGAAAACGTCTTTGTGTTCTACTTGCAAGACCTCATTTCACACATTGAACTTTAAAGCACATTCTTTGTGGGTTTTTTTGGAGGTTCACACTGCATGAATGAAGATCTGCCTTCCTTTTGGTCTGATTTGGTTTGACATGGCCTGAAAAGAGCAAAGTTTCTGCAAAAAATCTTTTGTACCACAACTACGCCCTGTAGTTTAGCTCATTGATTTAAATGTAATTATGTTGTTTAACTAAACAATATTCAATAAATAAAATATCTTACCTATTGTCTTGATTTAAAGGTGTTGGTTTCAAGTAAAATGAAACGAAAACTGCTCTAGACAAGCTAATATCCTTATCTATCCTGAAATTATTAAACACAATACTATCCCTCATATTGTCCCATGAAACAAGAAATCATGTTTTTCCATTTTTTACTTTCTGCCATTAATGTCCACATAGTGCATGTTACACTTGTAACATTCAGTCTGTTTTCAGATGTGTTGTAATTGCACTAGGAGTTGAATGCACTATTCACTTCCTTTCTCCATTTTCCCTCGCTGATGCCTCTCTTTCCCTATTTGTTCAGTCCCCTGTTGTCCGGCGAATGTTTCCATTTCTCTTGTTTCTACGGAGACCCTGGAGATGAGCTGGTCAGCAGTTCGTGGGGCAGAGTTGTATGAGACCGTGGCAGCAGATGGGTCAGCTACAGTCCACTGTAGTGACACAGTGCCCCTGTGTGCCATGTCTGACCTGACCTGCAACAGCCTGTACAGTGTGGTCATCCGACCTTGCAGCGAGATTCGTGGCTGTAACAACACCTGCACAGCACATACACAGGAGACAGGTACCCTGCCCATACTCTCACATGCATACTGACACACTCATACATGAGAAGAAGGAGGTGGCTCACACAAGCAGGTACTTACATGGTCACAAGATTAGTGCAAACATTGCACAGATTGCACAGTCTACATGTCATTGGACACGTCTGTTACACTACAGGATACTTTCTACATGCACTCATCTTGATTACTTTGGGCTTCTATCTGTCACTGCACTCTCCCTTTCTCTCTTAGCCCCATGTGCTCCTGAGATCCTGAACCTCACTCAGGTAAATTCCTCTGTAGTCCATGTGTTGTGGAGAGCTCCCAACAAGCAAGCAAACTACACAGTAAAGGCTGTGGCCAGTGCCAGCACCCTTACCTGCAGTTCCAATAGCACTTCCTGTGACATCAACAACTTGCCCTGTGGAGCCAGTTATGAAGTTAGCGCATACGCCACCACCTCTGTGGGCCAGAGCCTACCCAGCTACAGTGTCTCCCTGGAAACAGGTAAATCAACAACAAGGAACTAAGAGGAAAAGACAGAAAAACATACAGATTTCAGATATATTACAAATAGATTAGACTG